>OZ022565.1:42371800-42504972 GCA_963991005.1 Barypeithes pellucidus | reverse complement strand
CACACAAAAAAAAGTCCAGCGGAGTTAGGTCTGGCGACCTAGCAGGCCATTCGATAGGTCCTCTCCTTCCAATCCACCGATTGGGAAAGGTTTCATCCAAAAATGTGCGCACAATGGCCGCATAGTGCGGAGGAGCACCATCTTGTTGGAATATCAGCTCTTCGTCAGGGGAGTCTGGATCCAATGGATTCGGAAATAAAGCCACTAATGCTGGAATTAATTCTAGTTGGAGAAATTCGAGATATACTTGTCCAGTTAAAGACTGTTCAAAGAAAAATGGACCAATTACTCTTTCGCGTACGATTCCACACCAAACATTTATTTTCTTAGGGTACTGGCTGTGAACCTCTATCATCCAATGCGGATTTTCTGTTGCCCAATATCGACAATATTGTCTGTTCACATTACCATTCAAATAGAACGTAGCTTCATCCGAAAAAATAATATTTTTTACTAAATTATTATCTAGATTGCACATATTTTGCATGCGTCCGCAAAACTCACTTCGCCTATCGAAATCATCTTCAAATAACTCATGCACTGGAATAACTTGGTATGGGTGATATTTGTGCTTTTGAACTACTCGGTGAACAACAGATTTCGGCATGTGTAAATCGGCCCCAATGTGCGACAGGGGAGTACATGGATTTTCTTCCAAGGAAAGCAAAACGTCAAGTTGTTCATTTTCATCTCGAGTAGGGCGACCTGATTTAGGCAAATCTCTAACATGACCGAATTCTCTAAACTTAGCCTCTATTCTACTCACCATCTTTTGACATATGGGCGGACGATCAGGATGGATTTCATTAAATAATTGGGCTGTTTCTATTTGAGTACGTGTTTTATCACCAAACCCAACCATGCATAGAATTTAAATTTTTTCCCGTTCCGTTAACTTCACCATTATTGTGAAAACCGCAACTTTGAAACTACGCTTGACAATAATTATACTTATTTGAAATAAAATTGTCATACAGTTTCTATGGAAATAAACGGTGACAGTGAGACAGTACACTCTTACTTATTATGGAGCCCAAAATGCCATATTGCCAGAAGATTTGATAGATCGTTGGATTCCCTAAATGATATGTTCAATCCTAATTTTTTCAATAACTGTTGAGTTTATGTATAGGACATGGTACATGAAACATGCTTAGAATTCAATGGAAAATTCAAAAATGAAATAAAAAATATATGTTTTCATTTGAAAAAATGAAGTTGATGGTCGTAACTTATTTTTGAGCTACCCTGTATACATGAAATTACCATAAAAAAAATTAAAAAATTAAAATCGACGGGTACGAGCGTTTTTTGAAAAACTTACCGTTGAATTTTAAATGAATTTAGACATTTCTTCTGGGACTCACTGTATATATTTTATATTACATATATTTTTATATTATATAATATTTTTTCCTGTTTTTTGAGCTATTTACCTGTTTCGAGCTTGTTTTTGACTAACTTTATAACTTTTTGTTAATGATTTCTCTTCGTTTTGGGGGGATGTTGAGCCATTTTTAGCTATTTTAGGCTGATTTTTGCATTCATATAAAAACTATTTACATAAGTAAGTAGGTATGTATGCTTTTCAGTATGGGAATTCAGTTGTGGAACAATCTATTATGTTGTTCCTTCTTAAACGCACGAGTGCATGCATGTTGAGTCAAATATTATGTACCTACATAATATTCAATAATGAATACTAGGTGCATACTTTTTATATTACCTATGCATTTTATTTGATAACTCGATTATTTTTGTGGCAAGTCATGGTTCGAATTATCGAAGTTCGACTGTATATCGTTTCCTTTATTTTCTTTAAAATATTCATGAGTTTCGGTTTACTAATGAAATAATTATTCAGATTGCTTCATAGCATTTTAAAAATATGACTGAATGATTGTTGTCTCTCAGGGAAACGTTGAAAATACAAGAATTCGAAATATGTTGCGATCTGTCATTAAATAAAATTAATTAGCCTTTTTTATGTTAACTAAATTTTATCAATAGCCTAGTAAATTACATATGTAATAAATAGGTATCATTATGCATATGTATGATAATGCAGACAAATTAAGAAAATGCTTTAAACTTGTGATTTAGCTATTACTCTTAGAGGCAGCAACCATTCAGTGAAAAATATTTATTTCGGTTTCCTACGTCATAATTCACGATCTTACTACAGATTGAATAGAACAATAATTGAAACTGTTACTTATTTGAATAATAAAATATATTTTGTCTTATAAAGGGAAATAAATAAATATATGACTTTTATATGAACCATTTGTACAATTAATTGTATTTTTAAAGCGATATTTTAGATTTTATGATTGATTATTATGGTAAAATAAAGGATCAGTCATGTGTTAATGAAGGTTTACTTGACTGCTTGCTTCTTCAGACAGAATATGAAATTTTAGAGAACTGATTCAATAAACATGCATTTTGAAAGGTTCTTATATCTAGTTTTACACGTTCTTTTTCACAGATATCTAAAAATGGAGTCGAAGCTCGACGGTATTTATTATTTTTTTAAATGCTAGTAGTTCGTGAGGTGAATCGCTGGATTTGTCACTAACCACCAACTCCTAGCCACCAAAGCGCGACGTTACACCAGTTTTGCCGGGGCATATCAGAGAGATCCAAAAAGTAGAATAAGAATTGTGTGACATGTTAAATAAAAAAATAATATCATAAAGTGTTTGTAATAAATATTTTTTTTTGTAAAATAATTTTAAAGAAAAACTATAGTTCTGATCCGAGATATAGCCTTATCGCATTAACAATAGATATGACATGAAAACTTGGCCAGATCTTAGGGATAATGGAAATTAGCGAATAACTTGCGTCGGTCTCAAATCCCCATGAACAAAATTTTATAGAAATTTAAAATAGGGATACACTGGGTCATACATAATACATATATATAGTAAAAGCAATCAAAATAAATTCCAGAAAGTTGTTTTAACGTATATCGATTGGCCTCTAGAGTTCGTAATTAATACTAATGAAAATGGTCTATAAAAATGAGACTAATTTTGTAAAGAACCATAATAATAGGCATGCATTAAATTTAGTCTTATAGCAAATCTGGAAATACATTTGCAAACTTCGTACTCTTCTCGCTAATTTTGATATATTTGTTGTTGTTGCTCGTCCTGTATTAAATAAGTAGTTAGGTAAAAATGTTGACTTGTCAAATGTAAAGCTTGTCTTATATTATCCAATGGCTTGTCCAAGAAAGTGTACAATTTGTTTAGTATCATAAATTGAATTGCGTTCCAAAATTGTAAGTAGGTCCTAATTTTCATGCAATTTCTTTCACAATTTTCAATTAGGATTGCGCCGATCTGACACTTGTCGCATTTTTTGCCAATTGCCATTTTGTTTCCTGTTTATCTTTTGGGGTGGCAATGCATTGCGTTCAGTTTATTGGACTTTTTTTTATGTTTATGGATAATTATTATTCGAGTTAAAAAAAATAATAGGAACAATTTAAATAATAGGTTATAAATAAGCCTTGCCAACATTTATGTTGTTAACAACATAAAAAAACAAACATTTCTCTAAAAACATTGAATTAATTCGGGTTTGTTCGAACAAACCCGAACATACCAGAATCCTAGTATGTATATTTATTACACAATAAATTGATAAAGTAAAAAACAGACAACATAACAAATTATTTACCATCCTAACAATATTCTGTGTATTTATTGCACAAGAAATTGTACAACTTCTTGAACAAGATCTGGGGTAATGTAAAACATGCTTATAACATGATTAATTTAAAAATATTTTTTTTAGTCGTGTCTAATTTTCGGGGTTCTTAAACTCAAAAGATCAATTTAAATAACAGAACTAAATTTTAAAAATCGACAGTTAACGTATATTTCCTACAGGACACATTATCGATACTTTATTTCTGTCAGTTCTTTACCCTGTATCAAATCGCCTTGGATTCGCAAAATTTAAGTAATTAATATATAAACAATTTGCTAAATGCCTTTTTTTCTTTAAATATTGAGCAAGTTCTAATAACCAGGATGAAGCATTTTGTTTTGATTTAATTGATTATATTCATAAGCACCAATGCTTATAAAAACCAAAGCAAAATTTTTATAATACATACAGTGGCGAAAAGTTTTTGATATTATAACCAGCAATTACAAATACAAAGCTTGCTCCTTTTAAAAATAGAGAAACATGTAGGTGCAGTTAGATATTTTGTTAGTATTTTTGTTTGTTAATAATAATTGCATTTTAGTTTCTAAACCTACAATACTTAATAATTAACATTGTGACTTATACACCTCACTTTCGAAATAGAACAGAATAAATAAATAATAAATTTTTTAGAACTAAAAATAACAAGAACAAATAATTAACATGACTTCTCAATATACATATATCCATAATACTAACTTTACAATGGATTAGGTATAAATCTAGTCATCCGTACTCGCACTACATTATTGCTTATCAGTTTCTCGTAAACAAACTTATTAATACAAATGTATTAAAGTCTGTTTCGTTGCCGTTGATAGCTCGATACCCTCATTAAAGATTCAAAACAAGGGCCCGGTGGCCTAAAATATTTTACCTATAAAATGGTCTTTTTACGTACATCTAGCATAAAGATGAAGAAATTTTGACCTATTCCACCGGGTAACAGATAAAGTAACAATAGAGCCATAAAATGAAATGAAAGGATAATGATTAAAACGGCCCATCATGGTCGGAGAGTTGGGTTTTTAATGTAACCGCTTATTATTTTATTTAAATGTAATAGATTTTATGATTTTATGAATTTATTTACAAGAAAACTAATTTATTTACAGATCAAAAAATATTGACAATTTCAATAATTATAACTCGATAAAATGGTCCTCAGAAGAATCTGAAGAGTCATCATGTCCTACGCTTATTACTAAAGGCTCAATTTCCATAGTTGTGTCAATTACGTTGTCAAGTTCCCACATTTTTTGTTCCTCTACTATAGCATGTTTTATGGCGTTTTGCCAATTTTCTGATGACACATTTGCTAAAGAATGAAGCAAGAGGTGTCGCACTTCTTGCATTTTAAAAGTTTTGTTATTTCTAGCAACATATCCTTTTACTTGAGCCCATATTAATTCGATAGGATTTAGCTCACAATGGTAAGGTGGTAAACGGAGCACTATAATACCTCGATCTCTTGCCATCTCGTCAATAACATACTTTTTATACTGTGATTTATGTAGCCTAACAATATCCAAAAGTTCTTTTTTTACCATGGTATTATCGTAACTCAATTCCTTTCGTTGTAACCAGTTTACGATTTCCGCCTTTTTCCATGAAGTTGTGGGAAGATTCTCTTTTAGCCTAGAGTGATAGCTGGCATTATCCATCACTATTACAGAATTAGCGGGAATGTATTCTATCATTTGCTTAAAATATTCCTAGAAAACATCAGCAGTCATTTCTTCATGATAGTCTTTAGTAGAATTCGACTGGAATTGTAATAATCCTTGATCCAAAAAGCCATTTGAACTTCCTATATGAGTTATAATAAGTCTGGGTCACTTTCCAGATGGTGGTCTAAGTCCTGTTGACCAGCCTTCCATGACAGCTTGTCGACGTATTTTCGGATGGACCTTAAGTATTGACGTCTCCAGCAAATAATATCTGCTCTATCAATAAGAAAAGATTTTCTGTTTTGCTTCTCCCATCGAAAGTTCATATCATGAAGTATTTTCCATAGTTTCGTTCGTGATAGCTGTGGTAAGTCCTCGTCGTAGTTAATGGCTTGTAAAATTTTGTCTATAGTTGGTATTTCCTTGGCAAAATAAAAACTATGTACTTTTCTTCTAATACCATTTTTAATGAAATTGTCAATTTCTAACGGTTTCTTTCCTGGGAGTGGTTTTGGCTCACTGAGGTTCTTAGATTTTCTTTCACGCAAGAACCTATATATAGTAGCCTCTCCAACTCCTACCATATTGGCACACTCTGCAATGATGCTACGAACATCACTTGCAGGTTTCTGGTACACTAGAGCATCATGCACGTTTAATATTAATGTCTTTTCTCGGAGAGAATATGCACTCTTGCTAATTTGACGAAGACACGTTGGCGAAAAACTTGAAGCCATTGTTACAAGTATAGGAAATAATTCAACTTTGAGATAATGCAGTATCTAAATACAACTAAATACATAGTTTGACAAACGCACATCAAATGGCGTAATAACATCCTAAAGCAGGCAAAAATAGGTAAATTAATTACCCCTGTTGTACCTACTTTAACCCTAATCCTACTTAACAATGGACAGAGGCCAATTTTCTTATTAAATAAGATAATTACTATTGGCAACGCCTATGGTTTACGGTTGTTTTATGGCTTCAACCCTCGATATGAGCTATCAACTGCAACAAAACGGACTTTAGGAGAAACTTGTAACAAAGAATTAAACATAATCGAACCGGTAGCAATAAATAACGGTTAACACTAGGGGCAAAAGTCTCGAAGCTGCGTTGCAATCCTGGGATATTCGGTATAAAGAGTATCTAACCACGGGACAAATCCAAAAAAAAATTAAAATGAGAAAGATTATGTTTACTAAATACTAGAGGTGGAAGTTTATCGATAGTGCTCAAGTTCGATACATCCATAGTTCAAGTGCCTAATTATAGATACTATCGTTCTACAAATATTTAGAAAATAAGGCCCTCACTTAGATTCGGAGCATTAGATAGCTATCCAGCTCTACTAAATACACTAAATAGAAATCTTACCTACTGTTAACAAAATGAAAAAAAAAACATTAAAAATATCTAAATAAAGAACGTAAATAAATCGGTGCGCATCCAGTGTATCGTCTCCTAAGGGTACCATCATTTAAAACTATGTGATGAATCTTAAAGAGACGCGTGCATCTCTTGGCGTGCAGTTCGCCGCTTTACTATGTTGGTACCTACCCTAAACTTGATCGTAACTTGCTGCAATTATAACTTGCTGACGAGAAGCGGCGTTCTATTTCTACACTTAAACCATCAGGATTAAAAAAAAATGGCTCAAAAGTAAATTTGGTGACCGTTAATGATTTTTTGATAAAATTATTTTAGGACCCAATTTTCCCTATCTCAAAATGCATAAAATAGTATAATATAAAGTATAAACCAATATTAAAAGCGCGGGAAAAATGGTTCGATGTTAAATTCTCTTTTTTAGTAATTTCATAAATATTCAAAAACAAGTTAATTTTTAATGAAACCACTTTTATACAATTTATCCCTGGATTTGAGTGCTTAATCCCGGAATTGGCATCCCTAGTTAATACTGTACTAGATCAAATAGCGATTAAAAAACATCAGAATAAAGAAATCATTTCAGTATATCGAATAATAAGATTAAAAATGCTAACCTTATTTTATAAAATTCTCACTTATATGGGTACTGGAAAACTTACAGAGAAAATTGAAACACTAAAAGAGCGAAATTGTATTGAAACGAATAATAAATTGGGTAAATTTATTGAAAACCAAAATGAATCTAAAAAAGATCAAAATTCTGGTGTAACTAAGTATGTACTTAATTGTGGAAGTTGTCCAATAAATACAGGGTGTCCCATAATTAACAGTACGTAGTAAAACTGCAGATTTTTTTCTAAAAATATTGCGATTTGACCAAACTTTGCTTAGTTCAAAAGCTGATAATAACCTGGATACAGAGTGTACAAGTTAAAATTTTATTTTCTAATTTCCTAATTAACTCACTTTTTAACCAATATCTTTGCATATAATTTTGCGAGTTCTTGGGGGGATAAATTTGAATTTGTTAATAAATAATTGTAATGTAGATTATAGGACGCTCGCTGCGGCACTCCGGGTACACATAGACAAGTGCAACTTTTTGCGCTTTAGTGTATTTATTTTTTTATTAAAAATATCAATTTTTTCCTCACTTTTACGTAAAAATAATGTAACTGGTCAATACGCTCCGAGTAACTGTTTTCGAGATTTTTGCATTCAAAGTGCGCTTTTTAAAATATTGGAATAACACATTATTATGTTAGATATTAATTATTACATTATAGGTAATAGAATTTTACTACAAATAATTCAGTTTACAACAGGTGTTCTAACTTAACCTCTAATTTTTAAACTATTATGAATTTATTAAATTTTTTTTAAATTAATAGTGTACATTACCAAAAAATGAAAAGACCAGTAACAGTTATGAAAATATTAATAAGTTCAATAAAACTATTTTTACATAAATAAATAGGTATAGGTATCAATAAAGGAGAATATATGTTTTGACAATAATTTCTTATTAGTTAAATTGTAGAAATTATTGTAAATGCAAGGTACCTACACCATTTTTTGGTAAAAGTAATGTAACAATTGATATTCTCAATAAAAAAATAAATACAGTAAAGCGCAATAAGTTGCACATGTTTATGTATACCATGAGTACCGCAGCGAGCGTATTCTATTAAACATTTAAATAATATATAATGATTATTATTAACTCTTGAACTAAGCAAATAATATTTTTACCCAAAGAAACTGTAGCTTTACTGTGTAGTATTAATTTTGGGACACCCTATATAGGACAAACAGGCAAAACTTTTGAAAAACACGAGAACACAGAACCAGATATAATAAAAAAATACACCAATATGTTATAACATGCCATTTCAATATTGAACAACAAAACTTTAATGATAATGTTGAAATTTTACTACATTCAGGAAACAAAACTTTATTTTTCCATTCTTCCATTTAAAGCAAATTAGCTGATTGTAGAAACAATATTTTAAACAATGATTAAATTATATTTCTTTATAGTAATTTAAAATAAAACAGAATAACAAAAATTCTGTTGGATACAAATTTGACAAAATAATGCGTCATGCAGGAACTAAAATTTCCTCTTAACTGACTAGGTCCAAGCTATATAATACAAAATTTTATCTTGGCCGGTGGAAATAATTTATAGCCGCAATCATTCTAATAAAATATATAGGTATTTATTACCTTTCAGTAATTCCATGCAGTGCTAATAATCATTAGACCATTTTTCACAAAAATGCACAAAATATAACTTATTAACAAGCGACGCGACGCGCGCCATGTTGAAAACAAAACACGTCTGTCTAGTGTAGTGTAGTGGTGAGCGATATTTCACGAACTGTGAATTAATCACTGATATCAACAAATCACAGGTAGTCACAGTTCCCCAGCAGCAATAAAAAGCGTGATATTTCACTTTCAGTCATAGACAGTGAATATTAAATATCTATAAACCGAAGATAACCGACTAATCCCGAGGTTCGAGGCCGCTTAATATAGTAATAATCACGGGCAAGTCGCGATATTATTTAAAATGCAATTCCGTGAAGTCGTTACTTCGTTACTTGTTACATGACTGTGACTTTGGGGTTGCGACCTTTGATCTTAAAACCGTGAAACGAAAATGGGTACGATATTATTTAAAATGCAATTCCGTGAAGTCGTTACTTCGTTACTTGTTACATGACTGTGACTTGGGGTTGCGACCTTTGATCTTAAAACCGTGAAACGAAAATGGGTATACTAGACATTTTTTAAAGAAGTGGATGAAAATTATGCGACCTGTAATATGTACAAAGTAAAATCATCATTTAGAACCAGGACTTCGAATTTGAAAAAACATTTGAAAAATAGACATCCTACGGTCACAATCCTAACTTCAGCGCAAACTAGAATAACAGGGTAAGAAAAGTTAAAGTTTTATTATTATTTTTTGAATAATAATGTACCTTGGCAACTTCATTTCCATGCGAACGTCTATCAAGGGCGGATCCAGAACTTCAGTTTGGGGGGGTCCTGCAGGGAAACATTACGAAAAGTATTACCCTGCCGCGTTAGTCAAACGGGTATATATGGTATTTTTCGTGTTAAATTGATGCTTGGGGGGGGGCATGACCCCATGACGCAAATGATTCTATTTTTAAATGCCAATATAGACAACGCACAAAATGATTAAGAAACCATCGTAAAGTACACAGTGTTAGTAGTTCGGTATTTTTTTTTTGAAGGTATAATCTTACCTTAATCTATAATATATTCGCGACCAAAACTGATATCAGTGACGTAGTAGTCGAAACCATTGTAAACCACCGATGACAACACAGCATTTTGGCCGTTTCGACTGTTACGTCACTGCCATCAGTTTTGGTCGCGAACATAGACCGAAATAACGTTTGTTTGTTATATACAGGGTGTTATGGAAATGACGTATTATATTTAAATGGGTGACTCCTGGGGTGTCCTAGAGAAGCGCTACATATTTTTTTTTTTTTAAATCGAACGTTTAAAAAGTGGGGTAATTCACCCCTAAACCCACCCGGTTACTCCTCAGCACATTCATATACGATCATATTACATTGCCAAGCTGCGTAATCAACAGATGTTCAAGCCCAATGTTGCCAAATTGTTCGTGTAAAACTTTAGATTCTTATAAAAATAAATATTTAGCTACCTAGTATCCAAATAGAAGTGAATCCAGGTGCCAGTACACTAGCAAGTAATCCAGGGCACAGAGACATCTTCAGGTTTTTGTTTCTTTTTCTATGGGAAAAGCTTTATGCTCATCACGTACCTTGATGATAATGTGGAACTGCAAATAAGCTTATACCCACTAAACCCCATTCGGCCTCTTATTTCCAATCTCTCGGAACATTTGCACTAAATCACTTAAAGAAACACACAGACACCCACGAGTTTCCAATTTTATTTTTTTTTGAAGATATGCACTTATTAGATTACACAAAAACAATAAATACTAACGCATAATTACACTTTACAAATAACCTACCGTACACATAAAATAACAGCACTATAGGATACAAATTATTTCGCAATAGAAATTCAGAAATAATAAAAACGCTAATTTCTAATGGCCTAATCAGAAGAATGATGAAATAATTATGTTGACAGACCCTTCGAGTCTAAGCTTCCCTCCCTTTAAAATAAATGGGTCTAGTCGAATATGCAATAGTGCTGGGACATCGAAACGGAACATCGATGTTCAAACATCGACATTTAAAAAAGTATATTTGCGATTAGGAATAAATTAGATATAAAAAATAAAAATAAATTTGTTATTAGAAAGAATTGAAAAATTATGAAACGTCAAAAAACAAAAATTTTAAAAAATAATATAAACAACAAAATAAAGCAAATATTAAAACATAATATTTTATAACTGCATGAATTCCAGTCACTAACAACTTGTAAACTATTTTTTTTTTGTAAAACTAGATTAATGATGATTCCTTGCAAGCTATTTCGTTTTTGGGGCCATAGTTTCGCCGGCTTTGGAAAAAAAAAATTTCGTTCTGGATAAGCTGGCCAAATACTTCTCGCAATTGCGCCGCGAGAATGGAATCCGTATTACAGTCGGCAATTCTAGCCTTCTGTCAATTAAAATTGCACGGATTCATGCGCAGTGCACCGTTCTGAGCTGTCTCGCATTGCCAGAAATGGGGCACGCGCCACTTTCATTGCCATTGCCGGTGCAAGTCTGGGTAGAGATGGATTATTCTGTTACTTTTAAATGTTTATTAATTGGACGAAGCACCTATGAACAGCTAATGGCTACTGCCATTTGTAAGTAGCAGTAGCTGCTTTAACTGCCAGTAAGATCTTTGCTGCCAGTCAAAACGAATAGGTTTGCCCATCTCTAATTCTGGGGGTATTTTAGAGATTTCGACACTACCAACTGCTGTTCTGACTGTCAGCAAGGCGCCAGTTGATCGAAAACGGTTTACTGCGCATGAATTCGTGCAATTATAATTGCCATTGCACCGGAAATTTTTATTGTCGACTCTAATAAGGCTTTTAGCAAATGAAATCAAAAGCTTTCACTCTTATTTTCTTGTGCTGGGAAAATTGAGTTTAAGATTACAACCTAGTTTTCTTGTTTTGTTATAACATTGAACCTCGAAAGGTAAACATCGATGTCGACACAGGCGCGTATACAGCTCTCAGTTATGGGGGGGGGGGTACTTTTCGACTTTTGAATCTAGTTAGTACTACTATATTCGATTATTGAACTATAATTATGTGTTCAAATTTGTATTTTCTTTTGTAATATTGGAAGTATAGATATAATATTGAGCATTGATATATTTTTGAAAAAAAAACATTAATTTAAAAAATATTATAAAACATGACATATATTACGTAACAATAAATTGTAACATACGTAAATATAACGATTTACAAACACAACAACATATAAAGTATAACACGAACTCTATATCGTCGGGTTACAAGCAAAACACATTAAGTCAAAAGGGTGTAAAAATCCGCTAAGTTTCATAATAGGTTTTACCTATTTTTTCAAAACAGAAGGTGTAAAAATTCATACAACTGATACTTAATTACTAATATTTAAAAAAGAAGACAGAGTGTTTTGCTTGTAACCCGACGATATGTTATATAACATGAAAAAAATGACTAGGGAAAACCAAAAACCAAGTATTATCAAAAATAAATAAACTAAATTAGTGTAAGTAATAGTATATCTAAAAGAAACAACAATTGAATTGTTCCACCAAACACCACAATTTCGGATTGAGGTATACCTATCATAAGACATTTTACTAAACCACCAAAAAAAAAAATGTGCAGCGACTCAACAATGCCATGATACAAGTATTTAAGGTATTTTACAGTTATTGACAATGTTATCAAGGAACTCTTATTATTGCATATATTTTTGATAGATGTTTTATTATAAATCACAAACTAATTAAATAACAAAATCAATTTTTCTGGTCGACTCGTTTACAAAGCGATCAATAACTGATTCTGGTTTTATTTCAATATCCCAACCATGTACATGTAAAAGAGCTAAACCAACTAAGCGATCTTGGGACATGTTAGACCTTAGCCAGGTTTTAAGGCGTCTTAAGGAAGAGAAGCTCCTTTCAGCAGTAGCAACACTACTTGGCCAAGTAAGGGCTATTTTCAGGGATTTTTTAATAAAAGGAAATAAATCTTGGTCACATTTTTTAAAAGCCAAATCAATACTATTAGGAATGTCTTCTAAATTTTGCCACATTGTTTTATATAGATCTGTCTCTCCACGGATAGTTGTATAAATATAATTTTCCGAACTATTCTCGATTTTTGATAAATATCGAGCGATGTTTTCTAATGCTTCATTTATTTTAGTATAATCTGCAGCAATTAAGACTTGTGGGATTAAAATATTGAAATCAAATATAAGCATGCCATTATCATTAAATCGTACTTGAAGATCTTCAATAATACTGTCTAAAAGTGGTATAAACACAGTTATTCTAAAATAATCCTCAGGAGTTTTAACTTCTGGATTAGGTCTATTTTTTTGTGATTTTGTAGTTCTAGGCAATACTACTGACACTTCTAGCTCGATAGCATTTTTTTCCACTTCTTTAAATATGGTTTCAAAATTTTCACTAGCGTGTTGCCTTTTTTGCTTCAGAGTTTCAATAACACCCTTTATTAAACCATCGGCGTATTGCTTAGAAATAGATTTTGATTGCAAAATTTTACTTAGGTTGACTGTTACGCTTAAGACTTCAGTCAAGCAATGTAAACTCACCAAAAAATTTAGTGTTAAGACAGAGGTTTTTAAACAATTAGCCTTAGATGCCGATTCTAAATCTCTCCATTCTGATATAATTGATAAACATTTAACAATTTGTTTTAAAGAACTCTTAAATTTGATCACAGATTGGTGTCGATCTACCCATCGAGTTTCACATAGGGATTTTAATTTTTCATCGTTTACTGACTTTAAAACAAACGATCGTTTAGAGGAAGCGTTAAAAAATGCAACAATTTCAGTAATAACACCCAACGAATTTCTTACTGATTGAACTTTGTTACATTTTGAGATGGAGAGATTAAGTGCATGATTCTTGCAAGGGCATCTAAGAGCATTTACAAAATATTTTTTAAGCTCTGTAACAGCACCCTTTTGTTCCCCTAACATTAAATTGCAAGTGTCGGTCCCTATACCTACACAATAATTCGGATTAAGGTCATGACTTTTTAAAAATTTTGTTACAGTATTAGCCAATACTTCACCAGTCAAATAAGGCTCATGTGTGGTTTTGTTATAGTTATCAGCATGACAGTCTATAAATCCTACAAAACTTTCTTGTGGGTCTCCACTATCGTCGACGTAGCGAATCACAACGGACATTTGTGAAGCGTGACTGACATCAGTAGTCTCATCAAATATAACACTGTAATACTGGTTAAATTTAATTTTACATAATATTTGATGAAGAATTTCGTTTCCACAGCAGGCTATAATCTGATTTTGTGTTACACTACTAATATATGTAGCT
Source organism: Barypeithes pellucidus (assembly GCA_963991005.1). NCBI lineage: Eukaryota > Metazoa > Arthropoda > Insecta > Coleoptera > Curculionidae > Barypeithes > Barypeithes pellucidus. Next base: position 42,490,592 of record OZ022565.1, on the reverse strand, counting down.
TTAGATGAAGCGCTTTCCAAATGATTTTTTAAAATGTTGTCTCCGCTGTTTATTCTATAACGCAATAGTTCCCTAAAATTGCCCTCGTTAATTACAGAATTATTATTAAGAATTCCGCTGTCACGATGTCCCCTAAAAGGTATATTTTGTTTACCCAAAAATATTATGGACTCTACTATTGGAAGTAAGCGGGCCCGGTTTTCAGCAACTAGCTTGTTGCTTTCAGTGTCAAGAACGTTTCTAACATCTTTTTGTGGGTTTTCGTAAATATCTATAAAGTTTTTTGCATAGATTGTCGAATCTTTATGGTACCAATATTCATGGTGGCAACTTAAATCGCCATCCTTACCTAACAGTTTTGAATACTTTTGAAGCGGAACTACCACAAGTTTTTTTAAAGGCGTGCGCTTATCTTTTCCGCCAAATTTACCGAAAATGGCACAATAAATGCAAAACACTCCATTTAAACTTCTTGAAAAAGTGAGCCACGTAAATTTTTCAAAATGTTTACGAGATAAATAACACCTAACTTCTTTGTCATTTTTTTTATGGACACTACATGGAAACGCAAAGTCTACACCAGGTTTAAAAGCGTGTTTTAAAAGTTGATATTTATCTTTATCAGAAAGGTGTTCATTCTTAAATATTATAAGTCCTAAATCAAGGTCTGCCCCTAAGGTAGAAGAATCGGAATGTTCAGATTGTAATGCCTGTGGTGCTGCTGAACTTTGCTCTTTATTCTGATTTTCGGACGTACTACTCGTACTCGTTCCAGGAATGTTTCCATTATCAACATGTGATTCGTTTACTTTAGTTTCTTGTAAACTTGCTTTTTTTGACTTTACTACAAAGGCATCCAACGTGCCTTTTCTTTTACTCGTCATTACAAGCCACTAGAATTTTAAAAAAATCCCTTCTGACAAAGTGATTTACTCAATATTTCCACGTTACAAAAGCCTAATAATACAGGGTGATTGATGGTGGATGGCCTATTAGACGTTTAGGACGAACTAGTCAACGGATCACTTTAAAAATTTGGGAGCTTATATAAGCGGGCATGATCTCTCTTCTAAAAATATTTGTAGCCATGCAGTGTTGCCGGTTCTACTAGAAAGTATTGGCAACTTTGATAATTTAAATGGAACACCCTGTGTATTATTATTTTTTTAGAATCCCTATTCTAAATAAATGATTTTCAAAAAAAATTTTCTTAATAACTTTCCTTAACCTTTTCCTATACCTATCTGTTATCGTTCTCGAGATAATAATTAATTTCACTTTTTTTTTTGGAAAAACATGTTCCTCAAAATGGGCTGATATTTTTTAACTCTGATAAACTAAAGCACTGAAATTTGGTATGGAGTCAGGTTATATCCAGATATCTTTCACTCTGTTTCCAAATATTAGTAATAATTGTACAGGGTGTTTCAAAATACAAATATTTTGATGGTTTGGTAGAATGGTAAATAGTATGTTTTTTTAAATGAAACACCCTGTATTTTATCTGTGCTAATAAAAGCAATTGAAATTGCCTATCATTCTATGCAATTTCCATAGCCTACTTGCCAAATTGGTCTAAAAACTGTGATTGTTATCTGCAACAATTAATTTTGCTAAATAAATGCTCATAAGTCAAAAACTGTTCGAGATAGGTATAGCAATATTGTACATAGAAAGATAGACAATTTCAATAGCTTGTAGGACCACAGATAAAATACAGGGTGTTTCATTTAAAAAAACATACTATTTACCATTCTACCAAACCATCAAAAAATTTGTATTTTGAAACACCCTGTACGATTATTACTAATATTTGGAGTGAGAGGTCTCTTGATATAACCTGACTCCAAACCAAATTTCAGTGCTTTAATTTGTCATAGTTCAAAAATATCAGCCCATTTTGAGGAAAATGTTTTCCAAAAAAAAAGGGAAATTAATTATTATCTCGAGAACGATAACAGATAGGTATAGGAAAATTTTAAGGAAAATTATTAAGAAATTAATAAGGATTCTAAAAAAATAATAATACACAGGGTATTCCATTTAAATTATAAAAGTTGATAATACTTTCTAGTAGAATCGGCAACACCGCATGACTAAAAATATTTTTAAAATAGAGATCATGTCCGCTTAAATAAGCTCCCAAATTTTCAAAGTGATAAGTTGGCTAGTTCGTCCTAAACGTCTAATAGGCCATCCACCATCAATCACCCTGTATAATATGAGGGGTTCATAGCAACAGTGGTATAAGTGAAAATTATTATTTTTTGTAATTAGTTTATCTTAAGATTATAAAACAAGGCATTGCCACAATTAATTATTATTTTTTTGTAATGGTTATTGCCATTATTAGATAGTTTTTATCATAATAAATAGTTATTATTTTATCCCCGTTTGAATAATTAATTAAATAATAGGAAAAAACTAATAATAATTTGACTTACACCACTGTTGCTATGAACCCCTCATATACTAACTATTCTGTTATAAAATTAGTATACAACTGTTGTTAAATATAAAAAAATCTTGTTCTTACATTAAAAACAGTCCAGTCGTTTGTTAAACTTGCGGGTGCTTGTACCTACCCGTAGATTTGCTTTGCTTTACTTTGCACTTTCCTACTTTCCTGTGGTTTACAGAATTCCAAAGAGAGACTGTCAGAGAAGAGAAGCACAACAATTGCCGCGCTTGCATACAAGGAACGCGTTGTCCAGTGTTGCCAACTTCAATGAAATTATAATAGTACATTCGATGTCAAAATAAAAGGACACGAGGTGAAATAATAGTACACACATTTTAAGTAACGGTATTTTAAAATTCAGGATACTATTACAGCCAGCCAAAAAAAAAAGTAACAAAAAGGAAAAGTTGCCATCATAGTACCTACTACTAAAATACCTAAAAAAAAAAGTCGACTGGCTACGAAAAATAACGTAAAAATGTAATACAATTGAATCGAGCTAATAATAGTATTTTAGGCGTCCTATCAGACCTATGAATAGTACGAAACCCGTAAATAATAGTACAAAATACTATAATAATAGGACGGTTGACAACACTGTCGTTGTCGAGCAATTAGCGATACGACCTGTGACCTCCAAAGAAGCGATTCCAGGGTTGCCAAGGTTTTCGTTTTTTAAATAGTTTGTAAAATTTTTTTTAGTTCGATGGGATGGGGGGGGGTAATTACCCCCAGTACCCCCCCCCCCCTTGTATACGCGCCTGTGTCGACATCGATGTTTGACCTCTAACATCGATGTCGAAAACATCGAACATCGGTACCAGAACATCGATGTTTCAAAAACATCGATGAACATCGCCCAGCACTAATATGCAATGGTTTTGCAGATGAGCTGTTAATAATACGTCATTTCCATGTTCCTCTAAAATTAGACCGCCGTTTTCATACTCAACGACGGAACCAACGTGTTGTTTAGACAATAAGGGCGTACTTTTGTCTACACAGTAGCACTTTAAAATATTAATTCAGATTGAACGGTACTTAGATGTGTTGTGACGCGAAAACTATGTGATTTTGTGCTGTGAGTACTTGGTGTTTTTTTATAAATTAAGTTGGTTTTAAATAAGTCCGAAAAGGTAAATAAAATTGCATTTTTTTTCTAAAGGGTAAGTGGCATTTATAAACTCAGTCAGTTCAAGTTTATAAATCAGAGATTGTTTCCCAGCGAACTGAACTGAACGTAAAAGTTTATAATAATGTACCCTGAAAAATAAACAACTTGCAATCTGTCAAACGGTTATTGACTTTCTAAAGAGTTTACCCTGAAGATGTGACAACACTGTTGACATATGTTGCTTTGTTTACCTTCCTGACAGGGGCACAATGTGCTTATTTTTGGTTTGACATAAGGTCATGTACAGGGCATATTAAATTAAAGCGCCATTTTTGGATATTTTTCTTCAATTTGTTTTCATCTCAGGAATTGCCGATTTAAATATAATACGTCATTTCCATAACACCCTGTATATGGTGTGTGATATTTATTTTTCTTTTGTTACACCTAGTCTACGTTGAAATATCATTTTTCAGTTTTTCTATCTGTTTTGTTATATTTTCTCAGAGTGTTTATTTTTATTTTGTTATAGTTCATTTAGTGGTACTTATACATAATAAATAATGTAAATTCATCACCCACTAATTATTTTACGTGGCCTGCTATATTCATTATTTTTACGTATAATCCTTCGTTAACAGTGAGAATATTTATAAACCGTGATCACGTCACGTTTTAATTTCACTGATATCAAAAAATCACAGTCGCGATTCACAACGTGATTGAAAAATCACGATATCGCTCTTCACTAGTGTAGTGTAGGGATGCCGCTTTGAACCGTATCGGTTCTTTTCGAAACAGGTTTTTATGTGGAACCGGTCGAAACAGGTATAAATCGATAGGTTTTCCGGTTCCACTGGAACTATCTGTTTCGCTCTTCGCTGGAGCGGTCTGCTTCTCCGAGGCGGCCGAAACAACTTGTTTCGATGAAACTGTTTCGGTAAAACTGTTTCGGATTCCGAGTCTCCGATGAAGCGGTTTCGAACAAACAGTTTCGAATGCTCGCGCACTCTATCAAAAGGCTGATGGATTGGCTGATCGTGACGATTCGTCGCCTCGTGTAGGGTTTGTGCAATGTTGTCAATGTTTAATATTTTTCAGAAATGTTGGTAAAAATCAAAACTAAATATTTATCACAAAAACTTTTTATGACAAGAAAATAATAATATAGTAAATAAAACCCTTTGGCAATGTACAAAGGTAAAGTATATGTGAGTTATCATCTAAACAACACAACACACATACTAATAGGTACCTGCTAAAAAAACTATTAAGTAAAGAACATATATTTATAAACTATATAGAAAACCAAAATCCAACAAGTAGGAACTTAAATTTCTCCAAATTTGGTTGGTTTAAGTTTAAAAGAATACCAAAACATTGATACCTATGTAATAACAATAAATATCTAAACAGAATATAATAATACGTAGGTATCTTAAAACGAACGAAAAAGTTTCAATCTGGGCTACTTTTCCGGCACCAGCAGCCAAACCGACCCGCGTGCCGCAGCATTGCGATGTAACAGAAGAAAAGCGGAAATTTTGAAACCGTTTGGAACTGAAACTGGTTTCTTGAAACAGGTATTTTTTAAAACCGAAACAGGTTGCACCTGTTATTTAAAAAGCCCTGTTGCAACCATCCCTAGTGTAGTGTCTGTCTACTCACGCCACGCAAAACCCAAAAAGCAAGAATGGTGATCGCCATCTCCACCAGCTACCAGCTAGATGCACATCAACCAGCACTCAGTGCGGCGCCGGCGAGACTCCTGTTATCGTTTTACAGTATAGTTTGTGCAGTGTTGCCAGACAGTTATACTGATATTTAGGAGGAGTTATTAGATATTTGCATGTTATTTCATGGTTTTTATTTTGTACCGTTCTTTAGTCGAAAAATGGCGCCCACGGGAAGAAAGAGAGATGCTGTATGGACCTTTTTGATGTGGTAAAGGAGCTAAATGCAAAAAGTGTAAAATAATTATGAGACTTGTCTCTAGAATGAAAAAACATATAGAAAAATGTGTGCCGACAAAAAACCAACAAGAAATATTGTATGATTCTTCAGATGAGGATTCTGCTTTAGTTGAAAAACAATCGGATATTATTACAGGTAATTTTAATATTTACTCTTACTGTATGTTGCCTTTTTAAAACTTATATTAAAATAATGATACCACCTACCTACACATATTATATTATGCTTAGGTTAGGAAGGTAGTTTTAAAGTATGTTTTAACAATTAACCAAATTATTTAGAAGAAAGAGAAATAGGAAGCACAAGGAGTAATTTGGTACAATTTTTTTGCAGAATCTGACTCGACCTCGACAATCCCTGTGATGGCCAGCCGCGTTAGCGCTGCTAGCACTAGTGGTAGTAGGAATAACGCTGTGGAGCTCTCGAAACCGTCTACTTCTACTGGTTCAGTATCAAGTAGCAGCATGTCAAGTTTTATTATTCGAACGAGCGAATCAGACAAGAAAAAGATGGATATACAAATAGACAGATATTTATATGCGACGAATCCATCATTTCGTACAGTAGTACATCCTGAGTTTAAACTGTTGATTAATTTCCTACGTCCTGGATATTCACCACCAAACAGACATGTTGTTTCCAACAATTTGCTCGATACGGTATATAACTCAGTACAAACAACAATGAAAGACAATTTGTATCAGAAGAAAGTTTGTCTAGCCCTTGACGGTTGGAGTAACGTCCATAATGAACCTATAATAGGTATATGTGTCACAGATATAGAAAGTGAACGGGTGCATCTAATAGAGTCCATAGCCACACATCAGAGTATTTATTACAACTACTGAAAAAAGCTATACAAAAATGCGAAGAAGAGTATGAATGTCAAGTTACTAGTGTAGTAACAGACAACGCTTCTAATATGACTAAAATGAGGAAAAACTTTTTTGCTGAATTAGACCGAAAGGATATAATAACTTATGGTATTCAGCTCATATATTCAACTTACTTGCTCATGATTTAGAAGTGCTGGGAGTCAAGAGTAACGTAAAGAAAGTTTGTACATGTGCATTTCGCTAGCGCAAAATTTAAAGAAACTGGTGGCTGCGCTCTCGTATTACCTCAGGATATTCGTTGGAACACTTTATCAATGACGAACGAAATCATAAAATTAGTTACTGACGTTAATTTAAAAGTTAATGCACAGGAGTATCACTAAAAATTAAAATGCATTGCTGTGGCTCTAGATAAAGTTCAAAAAAACACTTGCACAATAGGAGAAGCGACAGAAATATGGCTCGAACTATTGGAGACGTTTGAAAACAAAAAATCAAATGGGGAATTTTCAATGAGTGACGTAAATAAGGGTATAGAACGTTTGATGATGGCCCTAACTCCAGTTAATTTTTTAGCAAACTCGCTTGATCATCGTTGTAGGGGAGATAGACTAACTCAAAGGCAATTAGAAATTGCCATGGAATATGTAGAAACCTACCATTCAGAGGCAAGGCCAACGATTGTTAATTTTCAGGCTAAGTGTGCACCATTTATGCCATATATGTTTTTTCAACAGATACTTGAAAATGTAAAACCATTAGCATGGTGGCGGTCTATTAAACATTTAAATACAAGAGCAATAGAACTTGTCCAACAGCTACATACAGCTATTGCTTCGTCCGCCAACATAGAAAGACTTTTTCGTCTTATGGTTTAGTTCATTCCAAACTCCGTAATAAGCTAAGCAATGTCAGAGCAGCTAAGTTGGTTACAATTTTTAAAGAACTAATTCTAATGCACCCACTTACGGCGCTAACTGATGTCACTGATCAGTGATTATTATATATTTTTACCTTTTTTTTCTTACGGGTTATACACTTATTTGTAGTTTTTTGAACATACCAAAGTTCTGTGCATGATGTTCATTAGGTACCTAAGTTTTATTATTTTGTTAATTTTAATGAAAATTACTGTTTTAGTAAGTAGTTGTATTACTATTTATCAATAAATATTTTTCAGTGTCTGTTTGAAGGTTGTAGACAATGGTGTTTCTTGAATAATAGAAAAGTTTTGGACTTGCATTGTCTTTATTTGTTATATATCACAACCATGTGATACCACATTGTGATATATAAATAAAGACAATGCAAGTCCAAAACTTTTCTATTATTCAAATATTTTTCAGTTGTTGCATAAATTAAGTATACTCCTGTTAAATAATCAATTTACAAAAAAAACAATGTGTGTTTAATTTACCTGTTTTAAACATGTTTAAACATTTTTAACAAAATATTGTTTTAAACTCAAACGATTGTTTAAAACATGTTTAAAACAATTGTTTTAAACAAAATGTTTAAAACAAAACAACCCTGGTCAGAGCCCGTTCCATGCGTTAAAACGAATATTGATATTTCTTCTGGTTTTTTTTTCGACAGAACCGTGCAGATGTAATTATAACATTTATAACAATATATTTAACTATATTATTATATTTAAATAGGATTATAGTTTTGTTTTCTTGACCGTTTTTTCAATTATAGGTAGTTTGTTATGGGGTTTCGGTCACTTTGAAATTAAATTCCAATATTTTGTTAACGTTTCGGTTTATTGTATTAAACCATCGTCAGAACTATTTGATAAAGAAAAAAAAGGCGTATAAACAAAATAGAAAGAAGCAATATGTTTTGACGGTGTTACTAACAAATTTCCTATTTTATGTAAGTATTAGTTATGTTTAGAATGAATTGAGAAAATATATAAATTAATGAATGGACAGATCTTGTACAATTCTCACCGAGTTACACTAAAATAGTATTAAAATAGTAACATTTTGTCTCGTTGTTGAATGGACGTGAACTAACTATTTAGTAGTAAGGTAGGTTATTATTTAAATACAATAAAATAGAAGGTATGTATATTTACTGGAGTGGGCAGCCCATCTAGTATCACTTAGGACGTTTGACAACAGGCAGGCCATGAAGAGCATAAGTAAAAGTTCCCACCGATGAGTTGATTATTATAATTATCCTATCAAGTACAAGTAACATTCACCTATAGTCAAGTAAATACATTCATCTATATTATTATTAATTACGAGTGATACATTTTTATATTCAACAATGTTATTGTTCATTAGTGAATTATATAGTTGCATTAATATACTTATTTATTAATTATATTCTGGACTATTAATATATTTTTCAGTATAAAATAAAAATATATAGTACATACATATACATATGCAAATACACCATTACAATTTATCATATGAATCGCTTTTTCCGATTCAAACATTCCTGGGATGGAAGGGAGAATGCTCTACCGCCAGCTATCCGAGCATCTGCGCATGCGATAAAAATTACTCACTGGCCACGTGGGCCCCTAATTTTTGTGGGCCTCTAGGCTTCAGCCTACTCAGCCTTATGGATAAGAGGGCACTGGGTCCAATATTGGTTACTAATTCTTGTTTTTAATTAAAAGCCGTGTTCCTAAAGAGATGCATGTTTTAACCTTCCTACAAGTGTATTTTCGGGTTTGTAATTTTATAATAAGCCCTTAAATAAAGAAATAATATCGTAAAGTGTAATAAATATTTATTTTTGTAATATAAAGAATCGTAAAATAATCCAATAATCAACGGTTAATCATTGCATCACTAATTTAAAAGAAAAACTAGAGTTCTGATCCGAGATATAGCCTTATCGCATTAACAATAGATATGACATTTTTGTTACCAGGCAACATTCATAAGTTTAAAGCATGCAGGACTCACTGATTCGCTTCATTTCTGCTAATCTGGAACAACTGCATCTTGGATGTTGTAGCATTAACTGCATTCTTGCATCAGGATTGTGCCCTAAAAGTTCATAGAGGTAAGTAAGAAAATACGTTTAAGCATGAAAACTTGGCCAGATCTTATGGATAATAGAAATTAGCGCGAATAACTATTGCGCCGGTCTCAAATCTCCATGAACAAAATGTTATAGAATTTTAAATTATAGGGATACACTGTGTCATACATAATATGTACTGTAAAAGCAATCAAAAGAAATTCCAGAAAGTCGATTGGCCCCTAGAGTTCGTAATTAATACTAATGAAAACTCAAAAATAAAAAGTCTATTTACTTTCAGGTGATATTAATATCAAATATGGAAAAATTATTATTTGCCAGACCACCCGATGAAACCTTACAATAAGGGCGTATTTTTGTCTACACAGTAGCACTTTAAAATACTAATTCAGATCGAATGGTACTACCAAGGAAAGGAAGCCTTTTCCATTGATAGGATGTCAGAATCCTACTATATTTATTGCACAATAAATTGATAAAGTAAAAAACAGACAAAACAACAAATTATTTACCATCCCAACAATATTATGTGTATTTATTGCACAAGAAAGTGTACACTTCGTGAACAAGATCAGGGATAATGTAAAACATGCTTATAAGATAATTACTCAAAAATAATATTTTTTTTATCGTGTGTAAGTTTCGGGGTTAACGACTTTTATTAAAATAATTTTTGAAAAAATTACCTTTTTTTTTGGCCGAAATTAAAATTTTTTGTTTGATGCCAACAGCAAAGAATTGCTAATAAGTTACTAGTAAAACTAAAAACGCGCCTAGCTATTGAATACCCTTTAAGAGAAATTATTTTTTCTTATTTTTTTTTTTTAACTAGGCGATCGGTAATATTTGGCAAATAATTCTCGTATACTTCTAGGGGATTTGTTCTGATAAGAACTGTACTGAACTTTGTTCGCGCATATATTTTTGCTGGTAAGATGAAATAACATTTTTGTCAAAACGTATAGTGGATCATTAAAGTAAGGGAAACTAACTATTTTTAAAAAATAAATGGGACTTCTATCAAGAATTTGAGTGGTATAACGTTTGGATTTGGAGTTATTTGAGCTAGAAATTATATTTAAAAAAAATGTTTTATACATAATAAACTTTATTGCCTCAAAATTGTTTTTTTTAATTCAATAACCCCGAAAATTATATACTACTGAAATTTCTTGCTAAATTTCAACCCCTCTTGCCTCCTTCCTTTTGTTTTTAAAACTACATTCGGTAACTCAAAAGAATAATTAAATCGGTATAGCCAGAATAAAAGTATTAAGAAAGAACCAGGAGAAGAAAAACGCCTAATAGAAGGTGGATTAATAACATCCTGCATGTTTAAATTTCCTTAAAATAGAAACGGAGCTCCACACGCCATATACATCAATTCATTTTTGTCAAATTATAGATAGTTTGTTTTTGGGTTTCGGTAATTTTGAAATTAAATTCCAGTGCTTGGTTAACGTTTCGGTTTATTATACTAAACCATCGTCAGAACTATTTATTATAAAGAAAAAAAAGGCGTATACATAAAATAGAAAGACGCAATATAATATAAGTTATGTATAGAATGAAATGAGAAAATATATAAATGAACATACCTTATACAATTTTCACTAACTTACTAAAATTGGTAAATTTTTTCTTGTAAATTAATTGATTCAGCCGATACTAGGTGAAAATCCATAACTATAATATTATGGGAAGAAGTAAAACAGAGTTAAACTTGTAAATTTCCACTATATTACAAAAAGGAACATAACATGTTTCGCTATACTATTAGCTTCATCAGATGAAAGTGATATAATAAAGATCTAATGAAAAAATGTAATGTACAATAAATTCACATTATTAAAAATATAAAGAAGGAAAGAGGGAGGGTTTATAATGTCGGGAAAAAAAAATTATGGTCACTGTGATTGAATAGAGTACCTGATGGGATTTTACAATGTGTAGGTCAACAAAATAAGTTTTACAAAGGAAAACCATTTAAATCTAATTGATCATTAAGAGACAGGTCGGTATTTTTAAGTTTATTAATTTCAATAGACTACAGATTAAGTTTAAATCCTTTATTTTCAACCTTTATTTTCAATATAGTGGCATGTGTGAGTCGGGCGAACATCGAAATATTTTCAGCCGGAGCAAGAGTACCCCCCCCCCCCCCATTTTCGAGGATGCTGAACACGATGGCGGCATCAGAATTTCTCTTTCGGGTTGCCCACCAGAGGGGTTAAAAGCGCTTCAAGGGGTTTCCCTGCAGAGAAACACATTTTCCCCCCATTTTTGAGGATGCTGAGCACGGTGGTGGTGTTGGATATCGCGTCCGACCTCTTCCAACCCCTCCATCATACTCGCCCCCGAAAAGGGTGAATTTTTTTTGCGGCAAATATATATCCCCCTCCCCCCCCCGTTTCGAGGATGTTGAAAATGGGGAAAATAGTTGAACTTCTCTTTTTGGTTGTAATGGTCTCTCATTCCGGTCCAGCAGAAAAAATTTAAATGTGCAGATTGGCGGGGCTTAAAAAATGTTATCCGCCACCACCGAGGGGTTGCGCAACTCCAAAGAGCAATTCTGATGCCGCCATCGTGTTCAGAATCCTCGAAAAAGGGGGGGGGGGGGGGGTAGTCTTGTTCTGGCTGAAAATATTTCGATTGATTTTCAATGATGGTTACAGAAAGGGTTCGGGAAATCCTATATTAAAATTATTCGGTGCTATTAATATTTTCATGATAGTAAAGAGTTGCATTTAGTTTGATGTAATTATATTATTGAAAATATTACTAAGGTTATCTGTATCCGTTATAAAATTGATCGTATTATTGATTTTTTTAATATGAATCATATCTTTAAAGTTAAATTTTTTGTAATTTGTTTCGTAATCTAAGGCTTGAACTTCGTCAAAATTAAAGTTGTGAAGGTAATCTAATGAATGTTGTGATATGGCAGTTTGGGATTGATTCGTATGGCGTAGACTGGTTGATTCTATTTTCATTGTTTTGTTTGGCAAATGTAAGTTTTAGAGCAGTCGGAACAATCTATTTTATATATCAGATTTTTTTGATTTAACTTTGTTTCAATGGGTTTTAATTTATTGAAAAGTTTTTTTGTTTGGTTATACGGTTTTCCTGCTAGGGTTATGTTATGTGGTTTAAGTACCTTCTTGATTTCATTATTTATTTCAGGAATATATGGAAGAGAGATATATTTTTGTTTCGAAAACCGAAACGTTAACCAAACACTGGAATTTCATTTCAAAGTGACCGAAACCCAAACACAAACTATCTATAAGTTAAAGATATTTTTACCGGTTGGGGAGTACAGGCATTTTTTCAAAGGTGGATTACTTCGGGATAAGTATAGCAACAAAACTGTTTTAAAATGTTGCATTATCGGTTTAAAAACTTTAAAAATTTTTACATGGGTTTGTTCGGAAAACATAGTTTTGTCAGTGAAAAGGTGTTCGTTGTAATCCAATGTTAAGTCGGATAAGGTAATATTAAATTTACTGTACAACACTATGGCATATTTCAGCAACCAGCCGCAGCAAGCTGACCGAATACTGGAATATTCGGTTTCACCTGGTTACCTCTGGTGACACCAACAGGACTGAATCAACAGCGCTGGATTTGTCATCAAGCAGAACTTTAGGCCTGATGATTCTTTTCGTTAAAAAGTTTTCCATACTATGTAGACACATTGTACCCTCTCGTATAGTATATAAAATTATTATGCTTTTTTATGTTGGATGTTCGCAAATAATAAAAAACTACTAGTTTGTTTTACATTTTAGCTTCTTTATACTCTTTAGTAGGTATAGACGAAATCATAAGAAAACAATATATATCTAAAACCAAAAAGCCTTTCTGCATTTAGCAAAGAAATTTATTGGAATTTAACATGTGGAAAAATCATTGAGCTTCAGTGCTCGTAAGGCTCTCTCTCAGCTTTAATTGTAAAAAATACAATAATTTATTGCAACTTTTACTAAATTTTTTTTGTAAAAATACTATAACTTATTGCAAAGTTAACTAAAACTTTTCGTAAAAAATACCATAATTCATTGCAATGTTTACTAAATTTTTTTGTAAAAAATATTATCATTTATTGAGTTTAGTAAAATTTATTTTTACGTTATCAAAATTTTTGTTCAAAATTTGCTTACGTTATTCCAGTCACATATAGAGCCATAATGATGACTAGTTTTACTTTTTTTTTTTTTTTGGAAAACTTGCGATGAGAATCTGCAGACAGCGGCTGCAAGATAGTGTCGGGTTTAGCAACTTGAGGGGGATTATATGACCCAACAACATCATCTTTTCTGAAAGAAAAGAACATCCTCGTTGGTTAACGAGGGAGGCTGACCGACTAAACTCACCGCGGGAGTGAGGCAATTAGCCTTTGACTCATATTCACTCGAAAGTGTTGTCTGCAATCGTGTATGTTTGTCTCTGTATCTAGCTTTTAAGCTATGCGCTTTGTTTGGTGTCAGCTCCTGTAATTTTTCCATTCGAACTTAATCGAATGAACAAACTTTCAGGAGCTCCGAACGTATAGGGTAGGCGTAGGCTGTCATTTTTGGGGTTGTGGTTGAATTTAGTTCAGCAATTAAGGCCCGATATTTTTGTTTTTGAGACCCTAATTCTTGGATCAGTCGCGGTTGCGAGGTAGTTTATAACATGTATTTGGGCTAGTTTTACTATTTTTATAGTAAAGTTAACTAAGTTTTTATTTCCGTGCGAACTAACCTATTTCGAGACTTTTCTAATAAAAATCAAATCACCGGCGGGAATAATCTAAATAAATATGTTATAAAGTACTAAAAAACACGATCATGTATATTTGTATAGGTAAACAAACAAACCCGAAATCCGATATTTTTATTTGTGTTATAAAGATTGTACGGAATATAATTATATTTTCAATTATACAGGATCCTGTAATAGTGCGTCAGGCTTCCACAGCTCCAATACGAATTAAGTTAGGAATTTCATTCATATGCTGATATATACTGTGTCATAGGGTATATTTCAGGAAAATATGTTTCCATATACAGAGTGACCCAAAAGAGTGTGATAACATAGAGTTGTATGTTTTTCAATTGGACACCCAGTAGTTCAATCTATATTTATGTTCGTATTTGAGTCCTCTATAATTAACCAAAATGTTTTTTACTTTGGTTCGGTAGTTTAAGAGCAATAAATTAAAAACTAAAGAGAATTTGTAGTCCTCCAAAATCAAAAAAACATTCTAAAACTATTTTTTCAACCACGGGATTAGATTTAACATCTATCAAAGGGTCTAGAGATACTACGAATCTAATAGTATTTATCTATTTTATACAGGGTGTTCATAATAAGGTTGCAAACACGACCAATTTCAAATTCATTTTTCTCAAGATTTTCAAATGGAACACCCGCTATGTTACATAGATATTGGATATAGAATTAATAAGCAATTTATTTTGTAATACAAACATATACGTTTTTTTCCAGCCGTTTTCGAAATGATACCTAATTTCGTAAATTATTTTGTTTAAATACATACCAATGGCGCCTAGACTAATAATTGTAACCTATAGTAAATATTAAAAATCTTTTCCTTTTGATCTGTGCACAACTAAGTATATTCTTGAAATGATCTATTTGTATCGCTCAACATTTCAGGTAAAACCTCGGAAACGCCTCTCTTATTATTTACTGCATATTAATAGAAATTGTAAGCGGATATTCATAAACAATTTGGTTATGTGTCTCCATAAAAAGTTCTAGATAACGTGACGCAAAATGTCAAACAACAGTTTTTTTCGCTCCCACCAAGTACATACAAAGATCATATCAACCAACCAATAAAATCCATTTTAATTTCTTATTATAATTTATTCACCCTAAATAACATTTTTTTAAGTTAAAGCTACAATAAACAAATGAATTTATATTTTATTTCAATGCCCGATATCGGTTTTAGGCTTAACCAGTACTAATGAACCGTTGTGCTAGTATTTCACCTCAAATGTTAAGGGATGTATAGATTATATTATTTTTTGTGAGCATATATAGCGACCCGACGTCGCGTCCTGCGAGAATTCGATCCCAGAATCAAATATCAATTATAAACAGATATTTTCAAGAATGTGTTTAATCGTGCGCAGATCAAAATGGAAGTAGTTTATAATTATTAGTCAATGTTTTTGTTTGAATTACAAAGTTTTTTAATACATTTAATACTTAATTAAAACACCGGGTGTACCATTTAAAATTTTTGAGATAAATGATTTTGAAATGTGTCGGTCTCGGAACCTTAATATGAAGATCCTGTATAAAATAAACACGATGAAATACATAGTATTTTATGACCTTTTTATAAAGTTCACCCAATCCATTGGTTAAAAAAATCATTTTGAATGTTTTTTAAGTTTTCTTTCCAGGACTACAAAACTTTTTCTTTCAGTTTTTAATTTATTGCAATTAAACTACCCAAGCAAATCAAATAACATTTTAGGTGATTCTAGAATCTAGAGGATACTAATACGAACTTAAATATGCAATAAAATACTGGGTTTGTTGTCCCATTTAAAAAAAAAATTCATTATAACAGTTTTTGGTCCAAAATGTATATGAATTTTTTCCTGAAATACAGTGATACTGTATCAATGTATTTCAGGAAAAAAATCCATATACATTGTGGACCAAAAACTGTATAAGTGATACTGTATCAATGTATTTCAGGAAAAAATCCATATACATTGTGGACCAAAAACTGTTATAATGAAATTTTTTTTTGAATGAAAATTCTAACTTAATTCGCATAGGAGCTATGGAAGCGACGCGTTATTGAAGGACCCTGTATAATATATTATGTTTATTGCTTCAAAAGTGACACAACCCAAAAAAACAAAACAAAATGTTTAGAAATTGCAAAAAACTTGTTTATCAATAGCTAGAGATTTTTAAATCGATTTAAAGCATAAAAGAATACACTAAAAATCAAAAAAATTATTCAAGTGGTGGTATAAATAATTTTTTTGTAATATAAAGCATATATAAATAAGTTAAGTTCGATGGACTAATAAATATGTATTTATAATTTAAGGATATATCATCTGAAAGTAAAGTACGCTTCATTCTCTTTCCGTTTCCTTTCCAAAAATGTAATTACCGCGATAAATATAAATCTTGGAAAATTCTTATTAAAACATTGTATACGAGGTTATAATCCCCGTTCAATTAAACAACATACATATTTTTAACAATTTGAGAGACAAATATTTTCTTTTAAATTAGCACTATCGTAGGCACATGGCTATATTATATAAACAACTGCACGTCTTACCTTTCTTATCTGTTATTGTATTGCAGGTCTTGAAATTTGGCCATGTTTTATTACAACAGGTCTCGATAGTAGTATATTGGAGGTAATTGGCCCACGAAAGAGCGTGAAATGTACTTAAAATATATGTTATCAGATTGTTGTATATTAAATATTTTAACGAATTATTAAAGAAAATAGGCATAAGTTTATATTTGGAAATTTAAATATGTATACATTTTTTTAATAATTCGGCGTCAGGAGATATTCGATGATCATGCGTAATAATTTATAGCCAAAATATTACCTTTACATGCAGTCGAAACAGTCATTAATGAAGATTTCTCCATAAAACTACACAAAATATAACCCTATTTACAAACGACGCAGCGCCATTTAGAACACCCCTGTCAAAGCGAAACGCAACCGAAACAATGCGGAATGGATGGATGCAGGATGCAGGCAGCAGGGCATCAGAAAGCGCAGGGTTGCCGGATGTGCAACAATTTTAATACGATAATTTTGATGGAACCAACATACATTAGAAAATATTTTTTTGTATTTTTCATGTCACCGGCATGAACACAGTTGAACCTATAACTTTTGATAATAGCTCGACTTTTCGTAAATAACATCTCTATCAAAAAGATAACACATAAAATTTTCTATAAATTTCATTATTCGAATTTAGGAGTGTAAAAAGTGGGTTTTTACCGAGATAATATTGTTTGAGCCCGAATAAACCCGAACGGTTGGTCGGATAAAAAAACTTAAATAATATAATAGAGAATTATGGCACTTTCCAAATACTGACAGGAATTATTACTGATCGGCCTTATATAGTTACTGACAGTCACTATTTCTATTGTGTATTAGGACGTTATAGCACATGGTTTTGCTTTGTGGCAGCACGTCCAGCACTATTTCCCCGCGTCGGCGTGGTAGGCTGTTTCGATTGTTTCTAACCTCAGATTTGTTTTGATATTTTTAAATATTTTACTTATAGAAAGGGTTCTTCAAACATATTAAAATAATAATGGAAGGAATATTAGAAGCTGATGCTATTCTTGGGGGTGCAAATGACAACAATATAGAGTTTGTGATAGTGGAAAATGTCTTAATTATTAATAGAGACAATATCCAAAACCGAAACAACCAAGATATTAATAATTTTACATTAGATAATTTTTCTGATGAAGAAATCAAAAAATTATTTCGTTTTGAAAGGCAGAGGAAGTAATGCCAGCAAGAAGGATTAGAGTTAGCGGTATGTAAGTTAAAAAATATATTACAATAGTAAACATTTGGGTTTGTTCGGTACCTACCTACCGTACATTAAGTTTATAAACTTTAACATTTTTAGATGTAACTGCACTCTGCATCCTACTTAGAAGATTTGCATATCCTAATCGATTGCAAGATATTAGCCCAATATTTAATTTATCTGCACAATCAATATCCGAAGTAATACGAACAACAATAGATATTATAATGGCAAATAATGGAGACTGTTAGACAATTTACAAAATTTACAGTGGCTTGACAGAAACAAAATGATATATTACTCACTAGTAGGTTTTGTGTTTAATTGTTACTTGTGCTGTCAATATTATACCGGTTATTTATATATTCTATTATATTTTATTACTCGGGTCATAAAAGGTTCCACTGTGTTAAATACTAGTCTGTACTGTGTCCAGATGGGATAATTGCCAGCCTAAAAGGAGCATATACGGGTAGAAGACACGATGCAGGGATATTTAGGGAGTCATTACTTTATAATGGGCTAGAACAAGTAGCTGTGTTTGGAGAGAATCGGAAGTTATGTCTGTATGGAGGTCAGGCATATGGCCTAATAGAGCTGCTATTAACCCCATTTCAAGGCAGGCATGAGAATTTGCAACATCATCAACAGCTGTTTAACCAGTCACGTTGAGAGTTTCAGTAGAGTGGGGTTTCCAAAAAGTTGTTGCACAATTTGCATTTATCGATTTTAGAGAAAATCAAAAACTTCTTATGCAGGATGTAGAATCTATGTATAAAGTAGCAGTTCTTTTGACAAATTGCCATACCTGCCTTTATGGCAGTCAAACAGCAACATATTTTAATATTGTACCACCCACCCTAGATGCATATTTTAATGTTCAATACTAATAATAGAACGTTTAATTTTATAAAAATGTGTGTTTATTGTAATTCCTAAAAATTAATATTAGCTATAAACAAAAAAGAAAGTACTATCTATAATAATATTAAAAAGACACAAAGACACTTAATTAAGTTCATACACTAAGAATATATACATATATATATATATAGGAAGGGTAGTCGTTGCTGACTAGTTAGGGATAACGATTTGGGTAATATTGGGCTTTGCAGCAAATGAAAGTGTACTCTTTAAAGTTGGTCCAAGCTTTCGGAAATCTTTATTTCCATCATCAGGGATACTACAATACAATAAAATTGACTGAAATCAGAGTTAAGCTCTTAATTCAACAAAACAACTTTAGTTACTTACAACTTTGTTGAGGATGTTCATATATTTGTAGTTAATTACTAATAGTAACACAGTAAAATTAGAAAGCACTGAAGCATCAACAAGCCAAAATCTCTTGTGGTTGGTATACCCATACAAAACACACCATAATTCATTAATTAAAAAGACAGCACAGATTAAAATAATTTAAATTTTCAAATAAAATTACTGGTCTTTATCGACCATGCTTACGGAAACGGCCATTTTGTACCGGTATTATTTGATGAAATCGGCGTAGAGAATTTATAGGAACAATAATGATCACATATTACTCTGTGGTATGCCACCATTCCACAAAGGACTTTTTAAGTGTATCTCTCGATACTGGACACAAAAAGAGGAAAAACCTTATCAATCTTAATTCTATTGGTTGAGGTGTTGATTCAAATGTGTGTATGCAACGCTTGAAACATATCCGGAAACAATCATGTGATTTATAAATATGAAGTTTATTTAATTTATAATTTATATTATTTATTATTATTATTATTTATTATTTAATTGCCGATATTTATTATTGATTGGTTATTAATTATTAATATTTTACTTTATTATTATTCATTTATTATTGACTCCCAATGTCTCTGTGGAGGGTGGGATTTTTATCTAACGCCAATAAATAGGCATAAACCTCACTTAAATGGCTGATGTCAGTTCTTCTGTTCATGTTATTGGGGATCTGAGAAATCCAGGCCATCTCCAGGAAGAGTCTTTTTGTGTAAATCGACTGTGTTGATAAGATTTTAGTACAGCCGTAGTTCATATTATGACCAAGTGTATTAGCATGTTCAGCCAACGCACATCTCTCAGGGTGTAACCTACAATCACTCCTATGTGACGCAATTCTTTTATTTAATGGTCTGGCAGTTTGGCCAATTTTAACAAACAAACAAACAAACAAACTTTATTGCAATCCTCACATGGAATGATATAACCACATCCGAGAGTTGGCCAATTGGGACCTTGTCTTTCAGACGTGAGTGTAAAGTTTTAATAGTTAATACAGACTTATTGGCAATTTTAATATTACAAAAATCATTGATTATTTTCATGATTGGTGGTGATATCTCTCTTATATATGGAAATGAAGTGAATTTAATTGTGACTGAGTTAACTGGGACTGCATTCAGCAATGTGTTATTATTAATGTTAGGTATATTCAAGTTTGTATCATTCGTGGTTCTAAATAGGATTTTATTAATTAGTGAAGGAGGGTACGAGTTATCTATAAAGAGTTTTGAGAGGATATCTAGATTTTTCCTCAGGAAAGAAGCATCAGAAATTTTCGAAACTCTCGTTTTCATTTGTTTGATTAAATTCACCTTCATGGCTTGTTTATGGTAGGATAAATAATTGAGGTATCTACCAGAGCTACATGGTTTGCGGTACCAGTCTATAAGAATTTTATTATCTGGTGTACGTATGAAACGTGTATCCAAGAACGGCACTGATCGTTCTGGACATTCTGTCTCAATGGTGAATTGTATATGCTGATCAAAATCATTGAGAGTATCTACTATTTCATTTATGCCATCCTCCGGAAGTGCTAAAATGATATCATCTACATATTTTTTTATGAATAATGGAGTAAAAGATAAAACCGGTATGACAATATCCAGGATATCATCCATGACGTAATTAGCCAAAATGGGTGATATTGAAGATCCCATCGGCGTTCCAAAAATTTGTTTGTAAAATTTATTATCAAATGTGAAATAAGTGTTATCGAATAAAAAAGAGATAATTTCTAAAAAGGTGTTTTTTTCAATGTTACAATAATCTTTAATGCGGTACCAATTTTTATTAATCGCTCTATGAGCTATATCTAAGTAAACGTTACTGAAAAGAGAAATCACATCCAAACTGGCTAAAACGAAATTAATTGGGAGTTGCATCCCGTTAAACTGTTCTGAAATCTCAAATGAGTCTTTAATGTAATATGGATTATCTTTATTATAGGCTTTAGTGAGAATATCTGTAACAAATGTGGCCAAGAACTCTGTAGGAGCGCCAATAGAGGCTACAATAGGTCTGACTGACAACGTAGGTTTATGAATTTTTGGTAACGTGTAGAATTTAGGTGCAACACCCTTATAATTTGTTAATTTTTTCTTTGTTTGTTCATCTATAAATTTTGAACTGTGCAAGTTTTTTACAAGGGTATTGCATTTCTTTTCTATTGAAGACGTAGGATCTCTCAGAAGTTCAACGTAAGTATTATTGTCATTAATCAAAACATACGATAATCGTTTGTAATCATCTAAATTCATGACAACCGTCACATTGCCTTTGTCCGAATTCGTTAAGACAATCTGAGGGTTCCCTGCCAAAAATGCCATATAGAAACTTATAAAAAAAAACTTATAGATCTATAAGATTGAATATGTATAATACAAGTAAAATCCTATAAATCTATAGGATTCTATTCGGATAGTGAAACAGCAATTTCTTATAGGTATATAAGACTGTATATGACTCTTCAAAAACGTCGCCTACAAGCTTGAATAGTTTTGAATATGTAATATTTCAAGTAGTTTAATAGGATTCAATCAGTTTTAATGAGTCCTTACCAGTCTTGATAGTATAAAACTTATAAGCAGTAATATACCACCTCATAGGATTGTACATGGTCTTAAGAGTCTTTACATGTCATAACAGTATAAAACACATATATTATATTATGGCATTTATAGGTTTATACATGGTCTTAAAAAGTCTTTATCTGTCTTAATAGTATAAAACACATATATTGTAGTATGGCATTTTATAGGTTTGTACGTGGTTCTCTACAGTCTGTACACGTCTTAATAGTATAAAACACATAATAATATAGTATCATATTATGGCATTTTATAGGTTCGTACTTGGTTCTCGACAGTCAGTACACATCTTAATAGTATAAAATACATAATATATATTGTAGTATGGTATTTTATAGGTCTGTACAGTTGGTATAGGTCTTAATAGTATTAAACACAATGATAATTAGAATAATACTTACCCTTAAATGTATATTTTTGGTAGATTTGCCCTTTACTGATTTTTTTGATATTGCTAAATAGTTTTAAAAAACGGAAGAGGAACTGTGGTGTAAATTAGTAAGCACTGGTTAACTTTTCCATAACAAATTTATTTAATAAAAATCAAAAATCATCATATCAATAAAATATATTTCATGTGGCATCTTCCATTCTAAAAAGAAAGAAAAATAAATCAATAAATATTTTGAAAATAATTAATTCATCAAATATTAATTAAATGCTTAAATTAAAACTTGCAAAAATGTAATATTTGCATTTAAGGTTAACATGCTGGTAAAATTAGATGTTTTTAATATCACTGGCCTATAAAATACCTCGTAAGTACATCAACCGCCAAAAGAGATGCTTTGCAATACCTCAGACGCACATTTCGCGTGCAATATATTATTATACTGAAAAGTTTTTTTCGTTATACAGCTACAAGTGTTATTCAGAGCACATACAAGGTATTCCACCTAGAACAGTGATATTTTTTAAAAATTAACATAAATAGGTTTTCCATACCTCAAGACCTCTTCGTCAAAATTCAAATCTTCTTTCCCAATCTCTTTCACGCATGTCTGTTCATCTAAAATAATTATATTATTATCAGTAAAGCGAGTAAACATAACGTAGGTATAGTTTTCATCCGTATCTACTTATCCTCTACCTCATCCAATCGCTTTTTCCTTTTTGTGGCTCGTTAAAACCTATCAATCTGTGTATCACCCACAGAATGAGAACTAATATATCCCATATTTTGATTTGGAATCCAATCTGGATGGCCCTTCTGAAGTAATGCAGCAGGCGCACCTAAAAAAGGAGTTTTTTAGAATTTCATTCCCTGATGTCATCTTTATATTTTATTACCAGTTTTGAAATGTCTAGAGCAAACACGTCCATGCATCATTTGGGATTCACTTAATGGTCCCCTTTGATAATAGATAATTGGTTCACATCCCTTGCCTGTGTTTAGATAAAGCATCTGGGCGGTTACCTGCATTTTTCATAGCAGCAGGTATATTCTAAAACGCCTTACATTGTCTCTATTTCCTCTTATCCCACACGGCACTACTGCACAAAATGACGGCATTCCCTACCAAAAAAGCCTCATGAATCCTAATAAAAAAAAATACAATTTTGATGATATTTGATAAGTTAATGAACATTTTATGAGCGCACTAGATTTGTTATATAATATTTAATAAGTTTTGGGAAGCACTATTCAGACAAATAGTTTTAGGCCTATAATCTTTTATAATATTTTAAAATCACATAAATTATATGAGTTTTTATAATACAAAAGTTTTAAAATTTTATGAGATTTTATTATACTTCATAATAAAAATCTTTTTATAAGATCTTATATCATGGTTTCTATTTCATGTTTATAATATTTTATGCTACTGAAAATTAGGGCTGTATTTCAATTAGATTTAATCCGACGCTGACTAGGGTATTTCTATAAGATTTTATATGACTTTATGATGCTCGTTAACGGTCTGATTTTAATAAGATTTTATAATTCGGCGTCTGCCACTTTTTTATAATGTTTTATGATATTCATTTATTGCACGTTAAGATTATATTTATACAAGTCTTTATTAGCCACCCACTAAAATACTTTTATAAGATTCTGTAAGATTTCATGAGGGTCGCAAAAGTACGATTTTTATAAGATCTTATAATTCGGTGTCTGCCCCTTTTTGTATAATGTTTTATGATATTCATTTATCGCAAATTATGATTTTATTTATATAAGTTTTTATCAGCAAGTATTATTCTAATTATCATTGTGTTTAATACTATTAAGACCTATACCAACTGTACAGACCTATAAAATACCATACTACAATATATATTATGTATTTTATACTATTAAGATGTGTACTGACTGTCGAGAACCAAGTACGAACCTATAAAATGCCATAATATGATACTATATTATTATGTGTTTTATACTATTAAGACGTGTACAGACTGTAGAGAACCACGTACAAACCTATAAAATGCCATACTACAATATATGTGTTTTATACTATTAAGACAGATAAAGACTTTTTAAGACCATGTATAAACCTATAAATGCCATAATATAATATATGTGTTTTATACTGTTATGACATGTAAAGACTCTTAAGACCATGTACAATCCTATGAGGTGGTATATTACTGCTTATAAGTTTTATACTATCAAGACTGGTAAGGACTCATTAAAACTGATTGAATCCTATTAAACTACTTGAAATATTACATATTCAAAACTATTCAAGCTTGTAGGCGACGTTTTTGAAGAGTCATATACAGTCTTATATACCTATAAGAAATTGCTGTTTCACTATCCGAATAGAATCCTATAGATTTATAGGATTTTACTTGTATTATACATATTCAATCTTATAGATCTATAAGTTTTTTTTTATAAGTTTCTATATGGCATTTTTGGCAGGGAACCCTCAGATTGTCTTAACGAATTCGGACAAAGGCAATGTGACGGTTGTCATGAATTTAGATGATTACAAACGATTATCGTATGTTTTGATTAATGACAATAATACTTACGTTGAACTTCTGAGAGATCCTACGTCTTCAATAGAAAAGAAATGCAATACCCTTGTAAAAAACTTGCACAGTTCAAAATTTATAGATGAACAAACAAAGAAAAAATTAACAAATTATAAGGGTGTTGCACCTAAATTCTACACGTTACCAAAAATTCATAAACCTACGTTGTCAGTCAGACCTATTGTAGCCTCTATTGGCGCTCCTACAGAGTTCTTGGCCACATTTGTTACAGATATTCTCACTAAAGCCTATAATAAAGATAATCCATATTACATTAAAGACTCATTTGAGATTTCAGAACAGTTTAACGGGATGCAACTCCCAATTAATTTCGTTTTAGCCAGTTTGGATGTGATTTCTCTTTTCAGTAACGTTTACTTAGATATAGCTCATAGAGCGATTAATAAAAATTGGTACCGCATTAAAGATTATTGTAACATTGAAAAAAACACCTTTTTAGAAATTATCTCTTTTTTATTCGATAACACTTATTTCACATTTGATAATAAATTTTACAAACAAATTTTTGGAACGCCGATGGGATCTTCAATATCACCCATTTTGGCTAATTACGTCATGGATGATATCCTGGATATTGTCATACCGGTTTTATCTTTTACTCCATTATTCATAAAAAAATATGTAGATGATATCATTTTAGCACTTCCGGAGGATGGCATAAATGAAATAGTAGATACTCTCAATGATTTTGATCAGCATATACAATTCACCATTGAGACAGAATGTCCAGAACGATCAGTGCCGTTCTTGGATACACGTTTCATACGTACACCAGATAATAAAATTCTTATAGACTGGTACCGCAAACCATGTAGCTCTGGTAGATACCTCAATTATTTATCCTACCATAAACAAGCCATGAAGGTGAATTTAATCAAACAAATGAAAACGAGAGTTTCGAAAATTTCTGATGCTTCTTTCCTGAGGAAAAATCTAGATATCCTCTCAAAACTCTTTATAGATAACTCGTACCCTCCTTCACTAATTAATAAAATCCTATTTAGAACCACGAATGATACAAACTTGAATATACCTAACATTAATAATAACACATTGCTGAATGCAGTCCCAGTTAACTCAGTCACAATTAAATTCACTTCATTTCCATATATAAGAGAGATATCACCACCAATCATGAAAATAATCAATGATTTTTGTAATATTAAAATTGCCAATAAGTCTGTATTAACTATTAAAACTTTACACTCACGTCTGAAAGACAAGGTCCCAATTGGCCAACTCTCGGATGTGGTTTATATCATTCCATGTGAGGATTGCAATAAAGTCTATATTGGCCAAACTGCCAGACCATTAAATAAAAGAATTGCGTCACATAGGAGTGATTGTAGGTTACACCCTGAGAGATGTGCGTTGGCTGAACATGCTAATACACTTGGTCATAATATGAACTACGGCTGTACTAAAATCTTATCAACACAGTCGATTTACACAAAAAGACTCTTCCTGGAGATGGTCTGGATTTCTCAGATCCCCAATAACATGAACAGAAGAACTGACATCAGCCATTTAAGTGAGGTTTATGCCTATTTATTGGCGTTAGATAAAAATCCCACCCTCCACAGAGACATTGGGAGTCAATAATAAATGAATAATAATAAAGTAAAATATTAATAATTAATAACCAATCAATAATAAATATCGGCAATTAAATAATAAATAATAATAATAATAAATAATATAAATTATAAATTAAATAAACTTCATATTTATAAATCACATGATTGTTTCCGGATATGTTTCAAGCGTTGCATACACACATTTGAATCAACACCTCAACCAATAGAATTAAGATTGATAAGGTTTTTCCTCTTTTTGTGTCCAGTATCGAGAGATACACTTAAAAAGTCCTTTGTGGAATGGTGGCATACCACAGAGTAATATGTGATCATTATTGTTCCTATAAATTCTCTACGCCGATTTCATCAAACGGTACAAAATGGCCGTTTCCGTAAGCATGGTCGATAAAGACCAGTAATTTTATTTGAAAATTTAAATTATTTTAATCTGTGCTGTCTTTTTAATTAATGAATTATGGTGTGTTTTGTATGGGTATACCAACCACAAGAGATTTTGGCTTGTTGATGCTTCAGTGCTTTCTAATTTTACTGTGTTACTATTAGTAATTAACTACAAATATATGAACATCCTCAACAAAGTTGTAAGTAACTAAAGTTGTTTTGTTGAATTAAGAGCTTAACTCTGATTTCAGTCAATTTTATTGTATTGTAGTATCCCTGATGATGGAAATAAAGATTTCCGAAAGCTTGGACCAACTTTAAAGAGTACACTTTCATTTGCTGCAAAGCCCAATATTACCCAAATCGTTACAGACAGTGTAAGTCAACACTAAAATTTAAATGAAAATTCATATATACAAATAAGTCACATGATTGGTCAGATATGTTTCAAGCGCTGCATACGTAGGGTTGAATCAACGCTTTGACTAATATAATTAAAATTGTTAATATTTTTCTTCTTTTTTGTTTCCAATGTTGGGAGATTTACCGACATTTCCTTTGTGATATATTTTACCACAGAACAGTATGGGTCTATTCCTTAAATTTCTCTAGGCTGGTTCCATCAATGAATACCGTTATAAAATGGCCGGTGTCTTTAATATGGGCTAGGAAGACCAGTAATTTTATTTGAAATTTTAAAATAATTTTAATCTTTGTCGTCTTTTAAGTAATGTATTACGTTTTAGTCTGTATTAGTGTGCTAACCGTAAAGGAGTTTGTCTGTTTACTACTTCAGTGCTTCCAATTTTTGCTGTGTTACTATAAATAATGTATTTCTACAATTACATGATCAACCTCAACAAAGTTGTAAGTAACAACGGTTGTCTTGATTGCTTAAGATCTTATCTCTAACATTAGTCAACCTTTTCTTATATTGTAGTCTCCCTGATGATGGAAATAAAGATTTGCGAAAGCTTGGACCAACTTTAAAGAGTGCACTTTCATTTGCTGCAAAGTCCAATATTTCCCAATTCGTTTTCCCTAACTAGCCAGCAACGACTACCCTTACTATATATATATTTTAATACTTACAAATATAATCATGGTCTATGGGCAATGGTATTACTTCCTCGGTGGGGTCTTCGATGATATCTTGCAACTTGACATAAGCTTGCGCAAAGTCGTCCCTGCTCCTTTTCCCCAACTCAATGATCCTCTGCGCTTTACTGGCAGGTTTCTTTTTTGTTTGAAATCATAATTATTTTCCTGACAAAGGGAACTCACCTCTTGTAATAAAACATCTTTTTCATAATAAGGTTTCTCAATTCCAGATCTGAAACATTATGGAGTTATTCATTGTGATTTCTTGTTTATTTATTTTTATTTAACACATATTATGTATGTAAGGTAGAAAGATTTTTACTTACCTAACCTGATCAACTTTTACTTTCTTCAGAAATATTTCTATTAACAATTGTAAATGTTGTTTTAAGGTTTTTAATAGAAATAACTTCCCAGTTGTAATTGAAACGTTATTGTGAATAACGTCCCAACCTTGAGGGTTAAAAATTGGATTGGCATTTGAAAATTCCCTTAATCACACCAGATCATCTTCATAGGTAAATCTCAATCTTCTTAGTTTTGGATTTGCCATTGTCGAGAATAATAATAAAATAATAGAATTACAAATCAAAAGAATAGGAACACGATAGAATAGATTAAAACACAGGACAAACTAGAACAACAAAAGCAAAGCTGAAACTGGAGAAACCCGAAAATGGCAACATGGCCGAAATATTCTCAAACGAAGTTGATAACTGACAGTAAGATGACGCTGCACTTTCCTATGCGCATGTCGCAAGAAATAAGGGCATAAATACGGCCTTCCTAACCAGTCACAAATAAGGGAGGTCTTATTTTAATACTGACCGTCGCTATTTCTAGCCACCGCTACGCATGCGTAGCTGTCAATATCGTCAAAATAAAGACGCTTTTAATAGCGACTGTCACTATTTGAATGTGCCATAATTCTCTAATTTCTAGGAAATTTTATTTACCATCATTATGACTTGGAATGTTATTTACGAGAACTTGATAGTTACCGACCTATAAGCAAGAAACCACAAAAAATTAGATTTTTTTTGGATTTTTTTCAATGTTGCGTAACGAAATTTTGTTAGCAAAATTCAAATTTGGATTCAGCACCCAAAAACATATTGAATGGAAAAATCAAAACTACCCCACAACTTTCCTGGTAAAAACACAATTTAACTGGAGTACCTATTACAGGTACTGTTGGGCTCTGGTTCAAGCGCGGACCCAGGGGGGGGTCATGGGGGCCATGACCCCACCCCCCCAAACCATCAATTTAACACGAAAAATACCATATATACCGGCTTGACTAACGCGGCAATATATTACTTTTAGTTACTTTTCCATGCATGACCCCCCCCCCCCCCACCGAAGTTCTGGATCCGCCCTTGCTCTGGTTTGTAAAAAAGGTCGCCAAAACTGAAATTAATAAACATTATGTGTGATCTGTTGTATTTGCGAAAAAAAAGTCAACAAACTGGATAATAACACACTTAGTTGGTGGCTTCAAATTACACGCCCTGGTGCTGCACAAAAATTACACACAATGCAATTAAAATGAACGCAAATCGTGTAACTACGCTATTTGGCAACACTGTATTATTCATGGTTAATGTTGGCAATACTGATCAGGAATGATGAAAATCATCACTGTAAAAACGGGTGCGCTAACGAGGCGGGAACGGAAGATTAAATCATTATCGAAGAACTTTAAAATAGTAAAACAGCTTGAGGTCTGGGATTAAAAGCGGCATGTGCTTCAATCTTTGTAGGGTTGTACACGGGAAATTACCGAAAATTCAATTTTTAGTAATTTAGCATTATTTTCTAGAGAGTAACCATTCTTAAGTCAGAAATGAAAAGTCTTCCGTTTGCAGAGAACATTTATACACAGAAATGAAAACTATTAAGTTAAATAATTATTTGGTTCTGTCAAGTAAATATGTGTTTGCGATAGGGGGAAGCTAACAAACCCGAACATGTGTTTTAAGTTAATTTTACAATATATTTATAAACTCTGTAATTATTTGACCCAATTTAACCCTACCTAATATACTCTATCCTAATATATTTAAACGAATCAATAAACTTTATAAATACAAATAGTATTTTATTTTAATAATAATAATAAAAACTTTATTTCAGATCATGAATACAAACACACAAAATGAAATGACGTTATCACAAGACATACATATAAATATACTATTCCTAAGCGCAAAATTCACCCAAACTATAAGGCTCTAAATCAAGAAGTATTTTTTTTATTTCCTTCTTATACAATTTTTGTGAAGTTATTATTTTTATATTTGGTAGGGTATTAAATAGTTTCAAAACAAACCCGAACAAACACATAATATGTGTTATATTATAATGTGGCGATTTTTCTGTAAGTGTCAGTCTGTGTATTGGGTAGTTAACGTCCATTGTTCTAGTTGGGTAGTGATGTGTTGGTTTAGAATTAAAAGTTCTTTATTTGTAAATATAAACATTAAACATTTATACCCTTATTTTTAAAAACATTTCTACAACTTTGATTATAGTCCATTTTCTCCATAATTCTGATTACCCTCCTTTGAGTTAAAAAAATGTCATGTATCATGCTGTGTCTTCCCCAAAATATAATTTCATATTTTAATAACGATTCAAAATTAGCATGATACACGATCCTAGCAGTTCCCTCATGCATGTATCTGCCAACGACCATTATTCCATAACAAACGGAATTCGACATTTTTGTTAAACTCTTTAAATGAGCTGCCCAGTCCATGCATTCATTGATATGGACCCCTAGAAATTTAACATTATCCGAAAAGTTCTCAACACTTTATTATCAATGGTTAAAGTTGATGTTTTTTCAACTATTGACTGTTTAGTTTTAAATAGGATTTTCAAGGTAGTATAACGGCGCGAAAAAATTGAAAAATAGCCGTTTGCGTTGACATTTATTAAATAAATGCCCTTCATTCATAAAACTGACTAATCTTTTACTCAAGGCTAATTCAAATATTTTTGAAAAACTTGGTAATTAGCTGATAGGTCTATAATTGTCTAGTTTTTCAGGGCCTCCTTTTTTATACAGTGGTTTAAGAAGCGCTATTTTTTATATCGGGAAAAATGCCAAATTCAAATGAATTATTTATTAGATAAGAAAGTACATCTTTCAATTCAAAAGTTGATATTTTTACAATGCTAGCGGGAATCTCATCGATACCAGAACTATGTTTATTATTTATCTTCTTACCTAACTCACAAATTTCTTCTAGTATTACGGGAGTTAAGAACGTAGAGTGTACGTTTCTTATTATGTTACAACTAAAAGGTAGAGTACGTTTCACTAAATTTGGATACGACTTAATGATTTCCTGGGTCGGTCCCATTGTGTCGACAAGAGCTTGGCAATAAACAAGTGAAGTATGAAGGGACGGACTAAGGAAAACAAGTAATGATATGATTATATTAATGTAATCAAATGAAATAACATTTTTTTAAATATTACCAGTCATATTTATTTACATTTATAATGTCATTCTATAGATAGTTCTGTTTCGCTATCGCTATCCTCATCAAAATTAATTATAATTGGATTAATTATACGATCCAGACTAATATACGAATTTTCTACAGTTATTACGTGACGTACTGAAATTTTCCAACTACCTGGGGGAATATCATTTAAGCATTTTCGTATTAATTCTACAACACTAGAACTTAAAGTCGGAGAAATATTTTCAGACCTAATCAGTGATTTTAACTGGTGCCACATATGCTCTATGGGGTTAAAAATGCAATAATAGGGTGGGAGCCGTAGCACTGTATGTCCAATTTCTTCTGCCAATGTGTCACAAACATATACTTTTTTTATACAAAATGTCTTTAAAACTTCTAATAGATCACTTTTTTTTAACTTTCTTCAAAATATATATCATTCGCCGCCATGTAGTTCTGAATCTTCAATTTTGTATTATTTGAGCTTGGAGCATTAAGTAATTGGCGACTGTGATAGCTCGCATTGTCCATTACTATCACGCTATTCTGAGGAATGTTTGGTAAAAGACAATTCTTGAACCATTCCTCAAAAAGTTCGGCCGTTGTACCTTCATGGTAGTCCACACAAGAGTCTTTAATGTTTTTTACAGAAAGCCACAAGGCATTTGGAACCCAACCGTTTTCTGACTCAGCATGTAAAATGCTTAAATATGCTTTTTCCTTTATTTGACGGAGCTTTTGTTTTATACTTATCGGAAGAATCAGACCAGCATTTGGATGGTGTTTCATGCGTGTCAAACCAAGTCTCGTCGAGGTAAATTATAGGACGGGTTTCAGAACGGGATTTCCTTACAGAAGTTATACAGGGTGAGTTTTTTAAAGTGTTACAAGGCGATATCTCGCAAACGGTTTAAAATATTTTCTTGAAATTTTAATGAGGTAATAGTGAGATGGGGTTACATATTTAAACATATTTTTGTTATCTACGCCCTTTCCCCATTTGGGGGGGTGGGGGGTAACTTTGAAATTTTAAATAGGAATATGTACTTTTGTTTATTAAATTCGGATTACCCTTTATCGCCTGTCAATCCTGTCATGTTTCAGAAGATGTTCGAAATGTCTCCCTTCAACTTCCAAACACTTTCTCACTGTTTTTTTAAACGAATTTCGTGCTCGCTCTAACATTTCAGGTGTCACTAATAAGCAGGCAAGCGGATTCGGTCTTTCATATTGTCTATAGTTGTAGGTGCAGTCGCTATCACTTTGTCTTTTATAAATCCCCAGAAGAAAAAGTTAAGAGGGGTCAAATCCGGAGACCTAGCAGGCCAATTGACCGGACCAGCTCGACCAATCCACCTGTTTTCAAACAATTCGTTTAAATGATTACGGGCCTGTATTGCATAATGCGGTGGAGCTCCATCCTGTTGAAACCACATGTCAGGATTTATGTTTTGGTTTAATAATAGTGGTAATTCGTTCCTTAAAAAATCTGTATACATTTCTCCATTTAAATGGCGTTCAAAGAAATGCGGACCAATAACCCTATCTCCAATTATACCACACCAGACATTAACTGACCAAGGATGTTGATTTGGCACAGTTCTCATCCAGTGGGGATTTTCCGATGCCCAGTAGTGCATATTGTGTCTATTTACCTTTAAGAAAACAAACAATAAAAAAAATTAATTTCTACCGACAAGGGATAACTTAAAATCATACCTGGCAACAATTCTGGAAACTAGCTTCATCAGAAAAAACAACATTCTTTAGAAACCTGTTATTTCCTTGCATTTGCCCTGTTACCCAATTGCAAAATGTAACGCGATTTTCAAAGTCTTGCCCATAAAATAATTTAAAATCAATGTATTTAAAACCAGTTACTTGTTTAGAAATTTTAGAAATATCAAAAAAAATTAAAAGCAAGCATAGCAGTGGAGATGATGAGATACCTGCTAGTATTATGAAACTTAGCATTTCTTCAATCTGTAAAGTACTTTGCTACATTATCAATAATTCACTTAAGGAGGGTGTTTTTCCAGACCCGCTTAAATTGGCATCAATTAAACCACTTTATAAAAACAAAGGAGATTCAGAAAGCATGGACAGCTATAGACCTATAATCCTTCTTCCAAGCTTTTCAAAGTATTTTGAGTTGATTATGTGTGATCGAATAATTAATTTTATGAACAAATGTAATATTTTCTCGGAGAACCAACATGGCTACCTCAACGGAAGATCAACGCAATCTGCCATTTTCCAATTTACCCGTCTGATTTTGGATCACCTTGAGGATGGGAAAATAGCTTGGGTATATTTTTAGATCTATCAAAGGCTTTTGATTGTTTGGACAGAAACATTCTCTTGAATAAACTTAAATGTTATGGCATTAGGGGCTGCGCCCTGAGATGGATTTCATCATATTTAGAAAATCGTACACAAAGAGTTGTGTTAGAAAAAGAAAACTGTATATATAAGTCAAAAATATTGCAAAATACAATAGGAATACCACAAGGGAGCATATTAGGGCCAATATTGTTTATTATATTTATCAATGATTTAAATTTTGAAATTAATGATTTATATCCATTTTATAGTCTTATAGAGTATGCTGATGATACTAACATTTTGGTAAGTGGTAGGGATATTTTAGAAATAACAACTAATGCAAAAACAGTTTTTCAGGACACAAAGGTTTGGTTTGAAAAGAACAAATTGCTTTTAAATAGAGATAAGACAAAAATTGTTATTTTTAAAACCAAACTAAGTAAAAAAGAACGACCAGATATGGTAGAACTCGAACAATATCAGCTGCCAGCGGAAAATAATACCAAATTTTTAGGCATTCACATCGATGAATTTTTAGATTGGTCACACCATATTGACTACCTTAGTAACAAATTAAATAAGATATGCTACAGTTTACGCATTATAACTAAATATTTAAACGATATGGCAAAAAAAACTCTCTATTTCGCCAATTTTGAGGCCACATCGAGGTTTGGAATTATTTTTTGGGGAAGCAATTCAAAACTTGAAAAAAATTTTGTTATTCAGAAACGTGTCTTGCGAATAATATATAAAATGTCTTATTTACAGTCATGCAGAGGCATTTTCAGGTCAAAAAAAATATTAACTGTTTATGCATTATACATATATGAAACTATTTTGTTCTTTTATAAAAACAGAGATAGGTTTAATACAATCACTTATCATAATTATAATACAAGAACAAAAGATATAAATTACCCAATACATAGATTAACACTTTCTGAGAAAAATCCATACTATATGTGTATTAGAATGTACAATAAATTGAATGTTAGAATTAAGAACGCACCAACTGAACGTTTATTTAAAAAGGAACTGAAATTTTTTTTAACTGATTTAGAACCTTACACGTTAAGCGATTACTTAAGTAATTATGAAAATTAAATTTATTTATTAAGGTACAGGTGTTGAAACAACTAAATTTGCTTTTGTTCTGTTTTTTTTGACGACATTTCTCTTTACTTGTTATTTACTTTTTATGTATATATCGATGTAATTTTGAAATAAAGATTAAATAAATAAATAAAATAAAGCTCTTGGTGGTGTGTAATGTGGTATGGATGAAATTTGTACATATGCAATATGGTCACAACCAATTTTTGGCTTATTCCAGCATCTGCAGCAAGTCGTCTGGAACCTACATGCGGGTTAATAGCTACCATTCCTAAAACTCCAACTGCCCTATCTGCATCTGCAAATAAAACAAAGAGGTTAAACAAAAGCACTAAAGTTTAGGATATTTTAATTGAGTAAATTAACGTTTAAATGTGTTGTGTGTTGTTATGCGCTGTTAAGGTAGTGAAGGGAGAGGACATAAGTCATGGAATAGTTACTAAAACTAAAAGAATGGGATTTAGAACATTTATCGCCTGTCTTGAAAGGTAAGTATAACTTTCCATAATTGTTAGGAGTGTGTTAAAGTACTGGTGTATGGAAGTCCTGAAATCAGCGATTTTTTGGTATAAAAATCGTTGAACACATAATTTGTTTAAACTTTTCCGTATTATATTGTAAATATCTCCATATTAGCTTCATAGCAAGTAGCAGAAATTATTCAACTGAAACAAATTTGTTTTAAAGAAGTAATTAATTATTTGACACAAATAAAATGTAGATACTTTCATTGTAATAAATATTAT
Source organism: Barypeithes pellucidus (assembly GCA_963991005.1). NCBI lineage: Eukaryota > Metazoa > Arthropoda > Insecta > Coleoptera > Curculionidae > Barypeithes > Barypeithes pellucidus. The sequence goes on along the minus strand of OZ022565.1, from coordinate 42,455,000 downwards.
TTACATCAAATACATTTTTATTTTAATCAAGTATCTGATTAATTGACGTAAATAAAATATATTTAACTTCTGTCAAATTAATTTGTTTAATTGTTCATAAAGATTTATTAGATAATGCATAATTTAATTTCAATTAAGGTGATAACTTTTTGGAAGAGTCTTCGGCGAAAAAAGTTTGTCCATCGGTGCCCACTCAGGAGGAAAATGTTTTAACTGAGGACATGAGCCAGACACCAATACAAATTATAGACATCAACTTGGACTGTTCACATTTTTAATCAATTCAGATAATACATTTGGTCTTTGTACCATCTACATCAGCAGAAAATGAAAGAAAGCTTCATGATGCCAGTTGTTCAACGTTGACAATACATTCCGATTATTCCATTGCCTCTAGCGAAAACTCTGTAACTACGCTAGACAAACTTAATTTTTACAAATGATGTCATAATATTCTTAAAGATAAATACTTTATTCATGTACATAAGTATTGCTAATGAAAAATCAGGTTATATTTCTTGGCTTTTTTTAATCTACATGTAGATATCTTAGTTTCGTTTTAGCGTTTTTTGAGACAACTGCAATTTAACTTATAACTGATAAGTTAGTTTCATAATATTAAAATATAAGGTCCATTTCCTAATATTCAGTTGTTTTATTGCTTAACCTTATAACGTTTTAAGTATTTCCGGAAAAATAAAAGTATTATATAACCTATATACATAACGAAACCCGGAAATCACCCTATATACAGTATGTCTGCGGATGGGGGTTAGAAAAGGACAAATGGACCAAATAATGAAAGATACGAAAATTGTTTATTTTAAAAGCATCATTTAAAAATTTCAAATTTTTTCTTGAAAATATCGAAGAAGATTTCTTTTAAAATTTAAAACAACCTCACTCATACTCATATAACCAAATTACGTTTTTGTATTTTTTGCATTCTCTATATAAAAAAACAAATTTTTGGCATCGTAGATTTTTTAAAGCTTTTTATAAAAGAAGACATATCTTTCACTTTGTGGTCCATCTGTCTTCTTCAATCTGCGGACATACTGTATGTATTGGTATTAAAATCAAAAACACAATTATTTGAATCAAAATGGAAAGTATTTCAGTTAAATAAATATATTTGTTAAAAGTAAACAAAAAGTTTGTAAAACGAAATATACTTTATTAGGTTTAAATAATATAATTTACTGGATTTAAAAACTGTTGATTTACTTGCAACAATCTATGTATTCGTTATTAGACAGAGTCTTTTTTAATCGGAATAATAAAATTGTTTGGCGCAACAATTTGGGTCCTTAAGTAAAATAAAGAATTATTTGCGTTAAAGTTAATCATTAATAGGCAAATATGCATAATGAATAAATATTTATTTATTTTAAATTTGACAGTAATTTCTGGTTCAAATAATTATGAGAATTTATTCAAATAAATAATTGTTTGGCATATATGAAACAAATATTTATTTCAATAAACTCCATTTTTCTTTAATTTAAATAATTTCTTTTTTCAGTGTACTAATATTATTATCGAAATAATAACACAACGTGTAAGGCTTCAGGTACCTTTACAATTACACTCTTTCCCGTAGTATTACCATAAGAAAAACCAAATCGCTCGCGCAAGCGCGCTAGTTAAATGTAAATTTGGCATACATTTGGAGCGTCGCTGGTACGCGGAATTGGCACGTACCCTTTAAAATCGTGTGAAAAGAGAACTGTAGTGCATAAGAGGGAGATTGATTTTTTAAAAAATTGATCTAGAGAAAAATACTCTTATTTTTCATTTTAGATTCAAGCTTAATTTGTAAAAGGTATAATTAAAAGTTATATCCGTATAGAGGCTAGATTGAGGAGATTAAATTATTTATAAAAGTTCTTTTTAATGTTTACTTTTAGAAAATTGGTTAAACTTTAGATTTCTCATTATTTCTAATTTGTCTTAAACCATACAATAAAAATTATGCGAAATTTCGTTTATTTTTGTAGTAATTAGGTTAAAGCCAAAATTAATTTACTATATCTTGAATTAATTTTCATAATTGGGGCGACAAGACATATTTTAAATCATTTAAGAAGATCCTGAGCATGTTGTCTAAAATTAATTTTGGTTTAAACCTCATTCCTCCAAAAATAAACGAATTTTGACATCATTTTTTTGTGCTTAAGAAAAATTAGACATAACGAGAAATTGAAAGTTTTATCAATATTATAAATGTAAACAAATAGAACTATTAAAAATATAAATAAAGTCTTCAATCTAGTCTATACTAAACAGGGTCTGACAAAAAGAAACTATTGTATCATTTCTTTCAAAGACTTCGTATTCGGACATAACATTTAATTCTAAACAACTTTTACGAGCGAAAATTGTATCTAAAACGAAAAATAAGACTACTTTGGTATTGAGCAACTTCTAAAAAATTGTATCTTCCTCGTATGCACTAGAGATTTCCTCAATTTTTAATCAGCGCTTTTTTATTTTAGGGGGACGACTTTTATCAAGTATAAAATTTTTTGAAAAATCAATAATAAAAAACTTTTCCATACGGTGCGAGAATTCTGCCGGTCATTGTAGGTTTTTAAGACTGCATTCAGTTTTTTATTTTTAAAGGTTATCTGGCTAGTTTAATGGGTGTAGCCGAGTTGCTAGACGTATTCAGGTAAAATAAATTGAGATAGCCGAATTCCTAGACCGACATACACTAATTGCTAGACGGGGGGATGGTCGAGTTCCTAGACGCGACCTTCATTACAGAGAGGTAATAAAAATCATTAGAGCCTGGAAAATTATATTTATGCTATTAAAATTTAGTTAAACAGCCCATTGACCCATTCCAATAATGATACAATAGGGTAATTCCAATAATTTATTATTATTATATTAAGGGATTATTGTTGCACCTAAATGATCATTCAGTTTTGTTATAAATTTGGTAATTCAGTCCTTCCTTAGCTTAAATCAAGTGAACCTGCATGCTGCAATGGAGTTACAATTCATTTTAAGTGAAAAGTGTAAAACTTTGCTAGTAGTCAACAGTTACAAGTTCAATCGTAATCACGTTTCTAAAAATAATACAATAACTTGGTGTTGTACTAATAAAAAGCGTAAAGCTAAAATTTATACCGAAGGCGAAACACTGGACATTACCAACTTAGAAAAAGTTAATTTAACGCATAACCACGACACAGATGTTAACCTGAAAAGACAGGAAGTAAATAATGCTTGTAAAAGGAAGGCAGAAAATCACCCTCATGAAAAACCATCTAAGATCATTCGAAAGGAACTTGCCACTTTCGACCAAGAAAATGGGTTAACTACGTTGGACATTTCGCGCATTCGAAAGAACTTGAATTACAAAAAAGTCAGCAAATACTCTAAATTACCAAAATCACGAGTAGAGCTACATGATTCTGTGCTGCGTCAAGAGGTAAAAACCAACAGAAACGAGCCATTTCTTTATGAAAATGACGTAGAAAATGGAATAATAATATTCACCTGTGAAAGCAATATACAGTGTTTAAGGAAAGCAACTTGTGTTTATATGGACGGGACGTTTCAGTATTGCCCTAAATATTTTTATCAGTTATACACTCTACATGGTTTGGTTAATAATATATACATACCTTTGATATTTGCGCTCCTTCCTAATAAATCATACGACATCTACGTACTTTTGCTGGAAAAAGTAAAACTGAAAATGAACATTAATCCTGCAAAATTTCTTCTTGACTTCGAACAATCTGTGCATAAAGCTATTTCCATCGTTTATCCTGAAGCAATCATTCGAGGCTGTAACTTTCACCTAGGACAGTCCTGGTACCGAAAAATACAGCAGTTAGGACTGTCTGTTTTTTATAATAAGGCAGAAGAAGAAGTTGGAAAGTGGCTGGTATATGTATTCGGCCTTTGCTTTTTACCACCAGATGAGGTGAGTGAATGTTTTGTAGAAGATTTAATGGCAATCCAACCAAAAAATAGTAAACTGGAAAAATTTTACGATTATTTGGTCGAAAACTATATTTCTGAAGATTGCTTATATCCACCATCTGTATGGGCACAGGCCACCTCGGATTTGCATAGAACAACGAATGCATGTGAGTCGTACCATTCAGACTTAAATGCTAACTTTTATCATCACCACCCAAATATATTCAATTTTATTGAGGTTTTGATTCAAATTCAGACACCTATGTCCTATATCAAAATTAGAAGCGCCGAGTTAAACATTGTTCAAAGACATAACCCAAAATCAGTAATAAAAAACAGTTTATACATTCTAAAATACAAGCTTTTTCCAATGGGGAAATTGGCAGATTAGAATTTGTAAAAAGTGTGGCATATAGAAATAAGATAGTAAAAAGTTAATACAAATTATATAATGTTATGTAACTCAAAATATATAATTTTAATATAGTATACTACTAACATAGTCTCTTTTGTTTTTGTAACGAATTTTCTAATAAAATGTAAATATTGATTGTGTTATTTCATTGAAGTTATTTCAAAAAATAATTTTTAATGGCTACGATATTTGGTCAATAACAGGACGATGTAATTTTTGCCGTCTAGGAACTCGACAATGTTTTTCTAGCAATTCGTACATCTTCGTCTAGCAACTCGACGATTCCAAATTCATAATTTTGTTACCTACTCTCTACCGTCTAGCAACTCGGATACACCGAGTTTAATATTAAGGGATTAATTATTAACACTTATTTTATTTTTCACATTTTTACTGAACAGCCATATAAATAAATTATTCTATATTTTTTGTTGTTTTCATGTTCCAAATTTACATGTTACATTTGGCGCCAAAATAGAGTAAGAGCCTTTCAGTCTACCAAAAATATAGTACAAACTGTCCGCCGATATGAATATTCATCCCATATATAATTTTTTTTTTCGATGTAAACCCCTGGGAACACCCGGAGGCCAGGTCGCCTCTTCTGTGTATCGGAGGCGACAAGATACCGTGCACCAATATATATACAGGGTGTTATGGAAATGACGTATTATATTTAAACCGGCAATTCCTGAGATAAAGACAAATTGAAGAAAAATATCCATAAAAGTGACCTGACGTCAAACCAGAAAAACATCTGTGTGGCACTGCGATATATGTAAGCAATCAAGGAATTCATAGCAAATTGTTAAGTCCTGTATTTAAGCCAATCTTATGTCCGATATTGTCCACTATATTGGCAATTTCTTCATCTGTTCGTAACTTTAAGAGGTCTATTTCAGTGATTTCTGTGCTAAAAATCCCTATAATTTTGAAACAATTTTCTAATAACAAATATAAATAAAATTTTGTTCATAAGTCGCGGGTAAACGGCAAAAAGAACATGCATGAACATTTCAAAATTAGTTTAAGTATTAATCAAAATAACAACCTAAATAACATACACATATTTAAAACTTACCCTCCAACACAGCCGTTAAATGATAAAGATTATTTTTCTTTAAAAAGTTTTCCAGCTTAAACTGTACACTGTCACTCAGAGCAGCCATATTAGAACTGTCTTCGACGTCTCCCTCATGTTTGTTTGCCGTCCGTCAATATGAAATATCAGCACTATTGATGGACACCATATGGGAGTGTCTTTAAATGACTATAGTAATGAAGGTCAGAGACACGTATGTAGCTGAATATTTTGGTTCATAAAGTAAACGTTAGTATATTACGGACAATAAACAAAATATACATTATTTTAGGCGAAATTAATAAAACGTTTAGGTTTTGCGATATAGGTATGAAGTAATTCTATAAAATAATACCTCTTTAATGTATTTAAGATAAATGGTTATTCATTTAAGTTACTTCAATATAGGTTAAATAGATAGTACCTACACTTCCGTTAAATTTTTAAATTTCGTTAAGTTAAGTCAACTTGACATAAATCAAATATTTCCTTAGTATTTATGGGTTTAAAAGTAAAACACAAAGTTGAACTTATTAATTTTCACTATATTGATTGAAACTTAACATGTTTCGCTACACAGTAGCTTCGTCAGAAGACAGTAGTTTCGTCAACAGACAAAATCTAAATAAAAAGTACAATAAGATTTCTAGTTAAATAGGGTACAATAATTAGATTATAACCATTAAAACTATTAAAATTAGGGTTTTTTCCTTATCTATTTTCCGGGGTTTATGGTAGGTATTAGTTGAATATATAGGTCTAAAGCTTATTTCAGGTGAAGATAAGTAAAAATGGGTAAACAGTAGGTTATTTACATATTAAATTAGGATTTTACAGCTTATTATGGTTGATACTAGTAGTATCAAATCGGTAAACAGTAGGTTATTTACATATTAAATTAGGATTTTATAGCTTATTATGGTTCACATATTCAACTAATACCTACCATAAACCCCGGAAAATAGATAAGGAAAAAACCCTAATTTTAATAGTTTTAATGGTTCTAATCTAATTATTGTACCCTATTTAACTAGAAATCTTATTGTACTTTTTATTTAGATTTTGTCTGTTGACGAAACTACTGTCTTCTGACGAAGCTACTGTGTAGCGAAACATGTTAAGTTTCAATCAATATAGTGAAAATTAATAAGTTCAACTTTTAAACCCATAAATACTAATTATGGATTTTCACCAAGTAACGGCTGACTCAATTAATTTAAATATTTCCTTATTCAAATTAATTATATATGGGTCAAATAGATGATTTATTTAATTATTCTTTACGGATTTTTTTTCTGTGTAGGAACTGAAAATAAAAAATTTGCTCTTACGCACGGGAATAAGACTAAAAGTTAGTAAAAGAGTAAAATTATTATATTATAGTAAAGATTATATTGTATGATTTCAATAACACAAGGTATTAATAACATTTTTCCTTTATAATTTTATTGGGTTTATTTTTCATATAAGAATCGGCCAGACAAATGAATTGTACTCGTTGTTACCATTCTCCTGTTGTTTTATATTTTCTTATTTCTTTTTCTAAATTTTTTGTATTCCTTTTTTAAGCTCTGACTGCTTGCTGTATTCTGCATTATTTTGCGTATAGCGGGCAGGGAGAGTATATTCACTTATAGCATTTTTATTTAGGAGCCTCTGCCTCAACGTCGCTGTTTGTAATCTTTTACAATAAAGTCATTTTTTTTTAATATTATTATTTTAATTAATAATCCGTACCAAAATAATATTGTACCCATTAATCTATAAAAAAGTATAGTTACTATTTATAATTAATTTAGTACAATCAGGTACATAAAAAATATATTTTAAATTTTACAAAGAATATTAGTGAAAATAGTTTACTACTACAGTAGGTATTTAAATATTTTAAAGTTTATGGTATATGGTAAGTACATTATATTGAAAATTATTGTACTTTAAATATTTTTTATTGTTAAAATCATCACAAGTTTAAATGAAGCTACTTGTTAAAAGAACTAAATATATTATTTTACCTAGTTAAAACTTGAAAAAATTAGTAGCTGATTTTACTAAAAGTAGGTACTTTATGTCCTTTTTATTGTAACAACTGCTATTATAAAAATTCCTACTATAGTAAATTTGTATAATAACCATAATATGGTTACTATTATATTAATAAAATTTTAATCATCGGTTTAAAAACTAAATTTTAATTGGGCGATTTTAATATCGGACAAAGACAAGGAAACACTCGAGAAAACATTTAAAACAGTTTTGTAAATTGAAAAGCTGTTCCTTATAATGTAACCAAGTGCTAAGCCGGTAAGGCCAAAAGTTTTCGATAGTTTACGGGGTAGGTATCTGTTATGCTCTTGTTAGTAAAGATAGAAAGATACGAAAAATGCGATTTTCGCAACACTGTGCTTCTTTTTTGTAAAATAACAGATTTTCTTCTACTCCTCGCTTTGGATATAGTAACATGATGTTCCTGAGAATTTTACATTTTGGGATATCTCCTATATTTCGGATACCCTGTAACCTATCAAAAAATAATAAAATGTTCTCTTTGTAGTTTTTTACGTATAGAATACAGACCGTAATCAGAGTTTTTTTATATTCAATGATTTTTAAGGAACAGTAACTAATTGTTTTTTTTAAATGGGTCACCCTATTTATTTTTAAAAATGTAATTTAGCTTGCAACAAGCTCTTCAGACAGGTATAATGCTTTATTTTTAGTCTTTGTTCGGGTTACCAGGATGGGACCCCCCCAAATATAGCATGATGGAAGCTCCAGGCCCAATTTACTGGGTTCCTCTAACAACATTCAACGAAGAAATGGTGTAGCACCTGCAGCTAACAAACCCAGAATTAGCAACTTCAAAATTGATTTCTGCAATATTAGAGGGCTTAACACGAACATCAATTCAGTCCACCAGCACACAATCTTCCAAGCCTCACGTGCTCGCACTGACCGAGACAAAGGTCAGATCGTCAACAAACACCGTCAGCTATTTATACCCTGGAGACGATTTTCATTTCCGATTTCGACGCAACTTCGGGGTATGTCTTTTTATTCGAGATGATCTCTGCTGCCAACGAGAAGTTACACTTGAACCGAAGGACTTTGATGTAATGTGGTTTACCGTACATCTTCCGTTAGGATCTTCCGATGACAAACTTATTTCAACTCTAAGCGAACTACCAATTAATTCTGAACAACCTCCTAAAACTCGCAAGATATGGCATTACACATCGGCCAAGTGGGAAGACCTGAATGACCATTTATCGCTTTTCCTTGGATGAGCGTCTGCTTCTCTTCTGATGATCCATCCATCTGTGCTGGGGAGGTCTCCGACGTCATTCAAACTAGCATGGAAGCCCCTCCTCCAAAAAACGCCCTTCCAACGACAAGCCCTGGTTTAGCAAGGATTGTGAGCGTGCTGTCAGATCAAAAAATCTAGCTTACCAACAGTGGCGTAATAACCCTACCACTGAGAATCGTACCATCTTTATTATCGCTCGAAACCAATATAAGCTAACAATAGATCAAAGCAAAGAAACCCATAACGTGAGGATCAAAATCAAACTTCTTGACAGTCCAAACGGATCAAGTTCCTTTTGGCAAGTCGCTAAGGCCGTCATCCAAAATTTTACCAAATCAACTATTCCCATCTCTAACACGTTCCGATGGTACAATAGCATCCACAGCCGGAGACAAATCAGACTTACTTGCTGAACTATTTTCTTCGCATTCCACTATATATTTCCAGCGAAGAAAACCACCCAACATTCCTGCAGTTCAGTCTGAAATGAACGAAATCGTGTTCCGTCAGCGTCCCGTCTAACGAATCCTGAAAGGGCTCGACGTCAAGAAAGCTTCTGGTCCAGACGAAATTCCTGTTATAACTCTCAAGAGATGCGCCGATGAACTAACACCAGTATTTTGTAGACTTTTTAACTTATCCTACAAACAAGGAGTATTTCCATCGTGCTGGAAGACGGCGCGAGTCCAGCCTATACCAAAGAAAGGTAAGAGAACCCTGTCTAGCAACTATCGACCAGTCGCATTGCTTTCAGTTATATCAAAAGTAATGGAGAAAGCTATTAACCAACATCTTCTAAAGTACCTGGAAGGCTTCAACATTATCAGCGATCATCAATATGGTTTTCGGAAGTCCAGATCAACTGGAGATCTTCTAGCCTATGTCACCCATCTTTGGAACAACGCAATCGAACATCATGGGGAATCTCGGGTTGTTGCACTAGATATTTCTAAAGCCTTTGATCGTGTTTGGCATGAGGGACTTCTGAGTAAACTGCGATCGTATGGTATGCCCAGTCGATTCTGTGCATGGTTGTCTAGCTGTCTTAAGAACCGCTCTCTGCAAGTGGCGATTGACGGATTTCTCTCAGACACCTTTACCATCAATGCCGGTGTTCCTCAAGGATCCATATTGTCGCCCACTCTCTTCTTACTCTACATTAACGACCTTCTAGTGAAAACGGAAAATCCGATATTTAGTTTCGCTGACGATAGCACACTTATCTCATCTTTCTCTTTGAATGCACAACATCGGCTGCCGACGCACATCGTCGTAGACAGCATGAAGTATCACGCCTTAACATAGACCTGGAAGAAATCATGGCTTGGGGTGACAGTAACCAAGTCGAATTTAACTCTAAAAAACCCAGGAAGCAGTTTTCTCTAAAAAGGTTAACATTACAGAACCGGATATAGTCATGGACCGACACGCAATCCTACTGGCTTCATCTATTAATTTGCTGGGCGTCAATCTGGGAGGAAATATGGCTTGGCATAACCACGTTCTCAGAAGCTTGGTGTACTCTTTCGAACCAGAAAGATGTACACACCTCAACAACTTTTGACACTATACGAAGCCCAATTTGGACAACAACTAGAGTACTGCTCTCATGTCTGGAGTTCTGCACCCAAACATACATTTCGGCTGCTGGATTCTATCGAAAAGAGGGTCATTCGTCTGATTGGAGACCACGAGCTGACGAAGAACCTCGACAGCCTAGAACATCGGAAACAGGTTGGGGATTTGACACTATTTTACAGATATTTTCATGGAAAGTGCTCGGCTGACCTTGCCCTCTTAATTCCGCCCAGAGCGGCGAATAGCAGAAATACACGACGAACCACTGCCGCCCATATGTGGTTAAGCTTAGTACTCCTCGAACTTCATTATTTAAGAACTCTTTCATCTGGAGGACTTCATCCTTATGGAATGACCTTCTTGAGGTCGTTTTTCCCAACGAATATAACCTCCAACGATCTAAAACCAACGTGAATCGCTTTTTGCGCACACGCACCACTCCCAGAGTGCCCTAAAGGATTTTTCCTATAGTGCTTGTGTTTGATCATAAAAAAAAATATTATGTTCGATATTTATGTTTTTTTTTTAAATATACAAGAACACAGTCGGTTTTTTCTGTTTCTGTAAGAGTACTCAGGTTCACTTAATTGTTTTAAAATTTGTAATTAATAGTAACAAATCAGTTTGAACTATTTATGGTAGCCAATGTAAACTATGAAGAATACAACATGTTCATTTCTTATATCCAGTGTAACAAAAATGCGGAAGTGTATTTCAATATGTAAATATGATATATAAAGATATATTATCTAATATTTAATCATACCATTAATTGGTTTTTTTAAATGCCCGTCATGGCCTACTAAACATAAAATGTAAATATCGGACATATTATTAAGACTATGTCTGAGAAGTTAAATTACATTATTAAAACATATATAGGTGGCCAATTTAAATAAAGCAAATTTGTTTTTTTCTTGAAAACTATTGAACGTAACAACGAAATATGGGGTGTCCCAAAAGTAGAATTCTGAAAAGCACCCGTAAATCAAAAACAACTATGAGAACTATAAAAATTCTGATTGTGTCATCTTTGGTTTCACAGAAAAGAAGCACAGTGCTGCAAAAACCGCATCCTTCTATCTTTATTAATAACGGCGATACCCCGTAAAACCATCGAAAAATATACTATGGCATATTTCAGCTACCAGCCGTAGCAAGCTGACCGATTACTGGAAAATTCGGATCGAAATTTTGCGGTGAAATAGAAAATGCCTACAATATCTTGCATGATTTCCCTGGGATAAATTTATGATTGCTGCAATTAAAAATAAATAGAAACACAAGGTTTCCTTTTACAAAGGTATCACCTCATTTTTACAAAGCATTTATAGCAAAAAAATTATTAGAATGTGGAACATGTGGAAAAGTTATTGAGCTTCAGTCCCCTTTGTTGTAAGAAATACTATAATTTATTGTAGAGTACGTTTCACGAAATTTGGATACGACTTAATGATTTCCTGGGTCGGTCCCATTGTGTCGACAAGAGCTTGGCAATAAACAAGTGAAGTATGAAGGGACGGACTAAGGAAAGCGAAAATGATATTATAATATTAATGTAATCAAATGAAATAACATTTTTTTTTAAATATTACTAGTCATATTTATTTACATTTATAATGTCACATACTGTTTTTTTATACGTTTGGTAAAATAATATGGGTAATACAACTAAACTCTTCCAGCAAGAAATAAAAACTAACAAATTTTACCACAAGGAGATATTTAAATATAAATTAAGCAACCTAACCTACTTGATGTGCCTATATTTAATTACAATTATTACAATCCGGTCCTTTCCACATAATAATAACAAACGGTCATAAATAATGGGATCGCCGCAGGTACTTTTACTGCAGTCATTAAGTTATATCCATTTTTCGTGAAACAAACTTTACCGTTTTACTAAAACTTTTTTTTATAAAAAATACTGTTTACAATTTATTGTAACAAATTTGTTCAACATAGTACCATTTGCATATTGTATCATGTACAAAATAATTAGTTTACTAAAGTTATTAATAAAAAGTATAAAGTGTAAAGTATAAAGCGAACACACTGGCATTTAGTGACTTTTTGAAATAAGGGTATTTATTAATTACTTTTGATACATTTTGTAGCCGAAAGGATAAGATTTTTTACATCTTTGTCGATTAAGCTGAAAATAATTTATTTTCCATGTCACTGTCACGAAAACGTATGTTGATAAACCCGGCACTTGTACCCCAATTGTTCTAAAATATTTGTTAAAATTAATTTCCTCATTCATAAACAAATTTCTATATAATATAAACAAGTTAAAATAAATTGCTATAGATTATAGTGAGATTTACTTTTAGGGGTTCGACTGGAAAAAATAAAACCGTTTGTATATGGTGATAATTAAATTTATATTTAAAAAATCATAGTTTCTTTATTTATAATTTATCTTTTATTAATTATCTTTAAATATAGAATTAACAGGTTGACATAAAATATACTTTAGGCGTCATGTTACGAACGAGGTTTGACCTCCCCCAAAACGAAGCTGTTAATAAAAAATATGCAAATGAACTAAAAATCACCAGAGATCGGACTTTTTAAAAAGTTTTTCACCCACCAACAGATTATTCATAAAATCACAAAAAAGTACCAGATACCTGGCAACACTGCGCTGTAGTTGAATTATTTCAACTTCACTTCGTTTGCATATGCGTGGCAGCCATATTTTGAATTCTTTTTTAATTTATTTCTTGTTTTGTTTTGAAATTTGAACTTCAGTTTTCCGAACCAAGGTAATTACTAATTACTTCATCGTAAAAGGTTGTGAATAATATGTATTATGGCTTTTAAAACTACCCACTGCCACAAGATATTTAACTAATTTTATCTTTTATTTACATTAGGCATGGATTTGTATCTGCTTTGAATAAAGATTTAGAGGAGACACAAGCTAGTGAGGGTAGTAACCAAGCCATCGGAAACCTGCCTATTACAAATAGTACCATGAGACCTCTGGTGCGGAATGTGAATTATGAGGAGACACTTTCAGAACGACCACCCCTATATGATTTTTTTATCGGAGGAAATTATATGATAATTAAATGATTCTCCTACCAACCTACTTAACAGTGATTAATATAAACTATCTAATAAGATTTGTACCCAAATTTATTTCTTTTTCTAGTAGACCGTAGTCCTAAATACAGCAGAGCCTCGATATAGTTAACAGGTGTGCTGCTCTACCGAGGTTGTTCACTATTTTGAGTTCATGATAAAATGAATACAGCATTAAAACATTTATATGTTGAGCTCTAAAATACACAATTAACCAGTGGACGAAAATAAGTCAGTTAATTTAGTCTGTTTTTTTTTTTGGCGTGATGTGATCACAGGTTAAACAAATCACATTTGAGTACGTATTTCACTTTTACTAATCATTAAACCTATCTTTTTGTTTAAAATTTATTCCCATGGAATTGAATTGTTGTAACACCATAAGAAATACATTTATTACATTTGACATAATCGGCCTTATTGTGTTGTGCCAATACCAATTGTGTTAAAAATAATGCCCCTTATTGGTAAAGAGTAAGCAATAAAAGTCATTTTAGCATATGATCATAAGAATAACTTGGAGGGTATTGGACTTCGTGCCTAATTGCTTTTTTGGTGGATTTTCTCAAATCACATCTCATATAGACCTATTATTTAAAATGTGATTCCGTGAAGTTGTCGGGTCGTTACTTCGTAATTGACTGTGACTTCTGAATCTTGAACTTGAAACTAAGTAATAAGAAAACTCAAAGGATTAATGATTCTATTCTTAAATGATAATATACAATACGCACAAAATGATTAAGAAACCATGCGTATTTGTATGAACAAATAGTTTGTTGTAAAGTACACAGTGTTTAGTTCTCATAGCTTTTTTTAAAAGGTATAATTCTACTTTAATCTATTATTAGTGACTACTGTTATGTTCACTTCATTTCTGAGAGACGTATTACATTCACGGTAAGATTGTTGAAATTTTTATTTTATTTTAATAATAATAATATTATGTTGGATACTTTTGAATATATGGATCGAGAAATATATTCACATGGCGATAAAGAAAATTCATTACTAAAATCATTTACTCAGCATTATTACCGCAAACTTAATTAGAAAATAAGTTTCCCGAAGTTTTCTTTTCAATCTGATCTCTTTTGTTCTTTTACCAGGTATATATGACATTTATTTTGGTATTTTAAGGTCAATACAACAAGATTACTAACCACACAAAAAACAATATAACTGACACTATTCGCAGGACACAATACAGTTACGAAACACAAGTAAAATAGCCCGGGATTTTATCTATGTACCTATACAAGAAATCTTTATTAAAGACTGAACTTCTAAACTTACAAAAACAACAATTTAAAATTCAATTTAATTTTTGGCTACATAGGGAATACAAGTGTAAATTTTTTCATGGGCAGTTTCCTTGAGTGCTGATCCATCTTTATGTGGAATTTTTATTCTCGAGTTTAAAATTAAATTTAAAAATAATCTGCATGAAGAATGATATGTTTTCCTCGCTTAGACTCGATGAATTGCAAAGAAGTCAACTACCTGATTAAACCCTATTGTATACGCCTGTACCTCTTCGAAGCTCAATAAATGGGATCAGGACCGGCTTGAAAATGTATACCACACCACATGATTTATTTTTATAATTTAAAATAAATAGATAGGTATTTTTAGTTTTAGGTACCTATAATAAATGTAAAATAATGATAACAATTAATGATAATTGAAAATAATATAATTTAAAAGTGTAACTATTAGGATAACAAGTACAATAAAAATTAATTAAATTCTAAGAAACTATTGATAATTTATTCAAAATTTAACTCTGTATCACTATCACTATCTTCATCTAAGCCTAAACTTATAATTAAGGGTTGAACATTTGTAATCATACAATTGTAAGAATTTTCCACCTTAAGTACATGCTGTACACAGTTTTTCCAGCTGTCTGCAGAAGTTTTTCTTACTTCGTTTTTAATTAATTCTACTACAGATGCATTTAATTTAGGAGAAATATTATTTCTCCTAATATTGGATTTTAATTGGTGCCATATTAGCTCAATAGGATTGAATATACAATAGTACGGAGGAAGACGCAACACTGTATGTCCATTTTCTGCTGCAAGTTTGTCACACTCGTATTCCTTATTTATTTTAAAAGCTTCTAATACTTCTAGCAGTTCTCGTTTTTTGTAAGTTTCTTCAAAATATACATAATTTTCAATCATAAAATTTTGAATTTCTGCTTTTGTATTATTAGAATTGGGAATGATTTTTGCTTGCCGACTATGATAACTAGCATTGTCCATTACAATGACGCTATTTTCAGGTATATTTTTAAGGAGTTTATGTTTAAACCAGTCTTCAAAAAGTTCTGCGTCGGTATATTGATGGTAATCTATAGAAGAATCTGCTATGTTTTTAGTTGAAAGCAACAGACAATTTGGAACAAATCCGTTCTCTGAACCAGCATGTAATATTGTGATTCCTTTGCCTTTATTTGATGGTGCCGTGGTTTGACATTTTTTGGAAGAATCATCCCAACCTTTTCTTGGAGTGTCATGGGTTTCAAACCATGTTTCGTCAAGGTAAATAATTGGACGATTTTCTTTTCTAAATTGTTTAACAGCTGTTAAATATTTAAGTCTCCATTCCTGACACTTGAAAATGCCCCCCTATCAGCACAATTCCAAGGACGCCAAATTCTGCCACTAATAAGCCTAACTAAAAATAATTACTCGCCGGAAAACCACTAAAGATTAAAATTATTAAAAATCACTTTGTATTTATATATGCATCAGGCATAGGTATAAATTGAATTTGTATACCTGGTCCGGCTCTGCTCGAAAAGGTTTTAAAATTTGGGATTTCTTTATTTATTTTATGGTCGAATAGATAATGAGGTTCTATTGCAGTCAAGAGATCAACGATATAATTCTGAAAAAATTATAATCACAATAATAACCGGATGTCAAAAGACAACTAGACACACAAAAATCTTAAATAAGAATAAATTAAAAATTGTATTTAATATATTAAGGGAACAGACCGTATTAGGTTTACCGTCATAAAAATAAAGTATCCAAACAAAATTATATTATGTAATTTACGTAGAAAATAGCCTAACCATAATTAAGGGTAATTTTACTATTGTTGTTGTATGTTGCTCGAAACGGGACAATAGATTTTTATATCTTTTGTTGTGCATGAAATGGGAAGGTTTTAGGTACTTTTTAAATCTTGCACGAAATGGGAATGCCCGAAACGGGAAAACACCATTGATAATTACCTGATAAGGTCGAAATAACATGTGTCAGGCAACTGAATTAAATGTTTGTTATATATTTTAACAAGTACAATTTTATTTCGCGCACAATGAAAATCTCACTTTACCAAGAATGTAGCCCAACTCAAATAAGTTAAATAAAAACACGTTCAAATACAATGTATCTACCTCAACGGTAAATCGAGAAAAAATTTGTTTCAGTGTAGAAGCATGTAATTGCATATTAGAACATAGTTTTTCATATCGAAAAACTTTTGATAATTTTCTTTTTCAATATTGTCACAAATAAAAGTACCTACTTTACGCTTGAGCCAAATTTAGATTTTTTAACAAACCTCGTATACGACTGAAAAAATTTAACATCTGATGGTTGCATTTTTGGAGCATGCAGAACTTTTTATAGAGAACAGCTTTTTTCGTAAAATTAATAATAAAAGTTTTAGTATGGCTCCAATTCAAGTAGACCATATTATTATCATTTTACTTAAACTACATAACATATAATCGACGTTTTTTATGATAAATAAGGACTGATTGTCATTATAGTGCAAATGCTTGGGAACGGCAAAGGTGCACGTGCCTTGTACGATAGCAAGAATCAACCTTTATTCCACTCTTGCGGCATTAAAAGCTGAAAGGAGGTATGCGCAGTAAACCGTTCTCGCTCAAGCGTAATACGTCTTGCATTGCCATATATAGAAATGTGTCTTGCGCCATTTTAATTGCCATTGCGGCTGTTCTGGGCATAGATGGATTGCTAATTCGGTAGCTGTTATTTCTAACCGTTCTATTTGGCCGAAGCAACTATATAACCTCTTAATGGCTTCTTAAAATGGCTGGTACTTAAATTAGCAGTTCACATTCTTCATTAACCATATGTACTGCTGATTAGTAGCAGCTGTTATTTCTAAGTAGCAGTAGCTGAAAAAAAATGAAAAAGTTTGCCCATCTCTAATTTTTGGGGAATTTAGGTCGTGAACGGTTTACTGTGTATGCCTCCATGCAATTTTTATTGCCGCAAGAGAAGAAGTGCCGCTGCAAGAGAAGAATTGCTGCTTTAAGGAATGCAGAGATAGAGAGAGAAAAGGATCATCACTGCTGTAGATATTATCGTTCTCGTCACAAGTCAAGAACAAGAATACGGCGCCAGAGAGAATCAAAAAGTAAAATAAGAATTGTGTGACATGTTACATAATCATAGTGTTATAAATATATTTTTTTGTAATATAAAGAATCGTATACTTAATAATCGTATTGTTATTGACGCTTACAATTAATCGTATAAATCCAATAATCGACGGTTAATCGTAATCGTTGTTACTAATTTTAAAGAAAAACTATAAACGATGGTTCTGATCCGAGATTATAGCCTTATCGTATTAACAATGATGTGACCTTTTTGTTACTACGAAATATTCATAATTTTAAAGCATGCATGACTCACCGATTCAGCTTCATTTATGTTAATCTGAATCAACTGCATCTTGGCTGCTATAGCACTAACTGCAGGCGTATAGTTTCGTGCCATCAGGATTATGCAGTAAAAGTTCATAAAAATATATTTATTTATTCTGAACAGAATATATGGAAGAATGTAATAAAATACGTTTAAGCACGAAAACCTTGCAGCTCTTATGGATAATGGAAATTAGCGAGAATCATTATTGTGCACGTAAAATAGCACTCGTGCAGTGTTGCAAGCTATAGGTAGAGAAATAAATAGAATAGTCATAGTTCGGTCACAAAGCAGCACTGTTCCTGAATTGAGATCAGTGGCGTGTCATTATAATCGAGAACTACATTTAAAACCTTAAATTGCGACAAATATTATTAACTTTAAAAATAAGATATCTTAAGTTGAAATATCTTATGTTAGATACTAGAGGTTTTCTTGTAGAAACTAGGTCAGTTCACATAGTTGAGATTCTATGTTAGTTTAGGATTGTCAATAAAAATAAAATAACCCGATAGTGAAACTCGACGGACGAAATGACTTAACCCATAAATTACCGTCAATAAACAAAGATATTAAAATTAAATTAAAAAACAGCCCTCCGTGCATGATCAAACATAACATATTGTGCCAATAAAAATAAGTATAGTTATAGAATAAAAGTTAGGCTTCGTCCTACGTTCAAAAATAACTATACCAAATTAAATTTATTCTTTCATTTTTTAATTGACAAAACGTTGCCCTCATCTTCCACTCGCTCTGGTGGACTGCTGGTAAGTTCCAGTTAGCGGGGTAAAAGGTGGTGGGACCACACAAAACTGACTGACAGTGCGTGTCAGCTCGGCATTGACAATCATGCCTGGCATTTCTGACAATCGTAATGGCAAATTGTGGCCAAGTAAAATAGAAAAATTGTAATATTTTATGGACTTCCCAAATACGAATTTTTGTAAATTCAAGAATTCTCGAGCTACTTCTCTTTTTAAAGCTGGCTATACTGTTAGTAAAAATCTCTAGTGGGACAGCAATCGAGTAAAACTCGCAGTAGTTCTGGGACTCAGTAAGAGTAAAAAATTGGGAACAACGGGTCTCTCAACGGTAAAAAAATGTTGACTTGTCAAATGTAAAGGATAATTAATTAACTATAACTAATATTTTTTTAGTTGTGAGAAATTTTCAGGGTCCTTGAGGTAAAGTAAAAAGTCCAATTTAAAAAACTAAAATTTAAAAAAGATAATTTATTTCTTAAACAATTGATTTTTCTTAAAGTTTAATTGTAAATGTCGAATTCTTTATGAATAAACCAGTTTGCTAAATGCTTTTTTCATTAAATCTTGAGCAATCGCTAATAACTTTTTGGAAGATGCATTTTGGTGTGATTACATTTGAAGACACAAGTGGAATTTGAAGACCCAATGGGTCTATGTAACAATAAAATGATTTAGAGAAAATTGAGTTTAAAGTTTTTTTGTCTGGCACGATTATCAGTACTTGTTATTTACCATTAGAACCATATTGAAAGTAGTTGTACGAATTTTATATACATAAATCATTCATCCATGTAAAAAACTCAATTTTTTCCAAAATGTTACATAGACCCTTCCACTTGTGTCTTCATTTATAAATAAGTACCAATGCTTATTAGTTACATAATTTTCATAAAGAAATATTTAAAGGCAGAAGTAAAATTGTTATAATACATACAAGACTGAGACAAAAATATTTTGCTATTATTATCAGCAATTACATATACAAAGCTTGCCCCTTAAAAATAGAGAAACAAGTAGAGGTAGTTAATTATTTTATAGTATATTTGTTTGAGAATACTAATTACTACATTTTAGTTCTTAAATCTGCATTCATGAATAATTTACATCGTAACATACACTAGTTACATGCACGGGTTCCGTACACGCAGCAGTTTCCCAGGCTCATCATTCTTAGAAACCTCGACTTGTATTTCACGCCAAGATTCGATTTTAATTAATTATTAAAAATATTAAAATAATAAAACAACAAAAGTTCTTTACAATGAGGCTAAATTCCGTTCATTTTGTTAACGCAAACCGAACGCAACAAATCAACATTTAAATGAAGAAATGTTTGGCCTCCCCCCACCACTATATTTGGAGAGTTGGAGAAAAATATTCAGAACAAAAATTATATAGAATTTCCTAAAGATTTCAAAGAAACTAGGGAAATAAAGGAGAAACTTCGTTTTTCTAATTTGTAAATAGTGTTACGCCCTCTAGCGGTAAGCCTAGTAACTTAAAAATTATTTCCAGCTATTTCCATTGGCCACTTTCCTTAAAAAATTTTCTACAAAGTTGTGCGAATAACGGTTTCCTAGATGCAGCCGGCGTCATCTCTTATTGGACCACCCGGTACATAAACCAGTGCAACTTTTTGCGTTTTAGTGTATTTATGTGTTTATTAAAAATATCAATTTTCTCATCAGGTTTATCCAAAAATGGTGTATTGTGTCAATGTCGCTTCGAGTAACCGATTTCGAGATTTTTGATTGTTAAAATATTGAAATAACACATCATTATGTTAGATGTTCATTATTACATTATATGTAATAAAATTTTACAAATAATTCAGACAGGAGTTCTAACTTAACCTATATTTTTAAAAGTATTATTAATTTATTAATTATTAATTCAAAAACTATGAGAACTCCACACTACTAAAAAATTAAAAGACCAGTCATGAAACAATTTATAACTTCAAGAAAAATGTTATTTTTACATAAATAAATACAAATACATACTATCAATAATTTACTTATTAATTAATTGGATGCAAATTGTAAAGGAAAAAATCTCGAAAACAGTTGTCCGGAGCGACATTGACAAGGTAGGTAACACCATTTTTAGTCAAAAGTGATGGAAAATGTTATCTTTAATAAAAACATAAATATATTAAAGCAAAAAATAGTTGCATTTGTTTATGCACATCCAGAGTGTTGTAACGAGCGTCC
The DNA here is from genome assembly GCA_963991005.1 of Barypeithes pellucidus. Taxonomy (NCBI): domain Eukaryota; kingdom Metazoa; phylum Arthropoda; class Insecta; order Coleoptera; family Curculionidae; genus Barypeithes; species Barypeithes pellucidus. Next base: position 42,433,898 of record OZ022565.1, on the reverse strand, counting down.
TCTATAATCTACGTTAAAATTATTTAATATTTATATAATACATAATTAGAAAATAAAATTTTTAATAGGTTATCATCAACCTTTGAAGTAAGTAATTTTTTTTCAAAGCGTAATACCCAAGCAAACTGCAGTTTTACCGTATACTATTAATTTTGTGACACCCTGTATAAGACAAACAGGTAGAACTTTTGAAAAAACACTTAAAGACCCCAGAACGAACTATAACAGAAAAAATACACCAATGTTATACTTTTATACATGCAATTTAAATAATTACAACACAAATTGAATGATAATGTTAATAATAATTTTGCATTATGTTATTATTTATACATTTTTGATTGTTTCAGACTTTAGTTTTTAGCTTTTATGCTATTACAGGTTTGTTTGGTCTCAGCTCTTGAATCTTAGAATATCTAATCGAATAAACAAATTTTAGTACGTTTTGTTTTGCAATCAAGGTCTTAAGTGTTTTTGTTTTTGAATCAATTACGATTGATCCAGCCTCTAGGTAGTGTGTATGACGTGTTTGGCAGTCCGTGCGTGTGCGATAAAAGTATCTTTCTGTTGTTGGCTATGTTAGCCTTAGTGTGCTATTTCGTGATTGTTTTGTCTAAAAACTAGGAAATTGTTTCAATTTCGAGATATCTATGTATAATGTCGTTTCTAGTGTAACGTTTAATGTGATTTTAACTACCTTGTTTTGTATTACTTGGATTCTTCTCAGGTCCCATCTGCTAAATATGCACCACGCTGCTAGTGCTCCATATGTCATCGCTGATCTGATTAAGGTTTTGTACAGGGTGACCTTTTGTTCTTATATTGAGCTTGCTTCTCTTGTTGAGCAAACTGTATTTTGGGCCGGGTTATTATAGACGTAAGAATATTATTTCATCATTATTGTACTGTTGTAACTCTGTGAAACTTCTCTCTAATAAATTTGTTACACCTTCGGGTTTAAAAAAGTTCTTTTTTCAGAAAATTCATCGCGCAGCCACGACGTGTAACTGGCGCACTCTTAGTGGATTTCTGAGAACGTTCAAAAAAATTTTTTTGCGCGTTTTTCTTCGTGAATTAACTCAGAACAATCTACAAGGGAGAAGAATTTTCCAAAGAAGTTAAGCGGAAGCAGATAGTACAGATTTAAGGTGTCAACCGGAAGACATCAGAAACAACAGACAAAACCAACCAGTTCAAGAGTCCAGGTGAACACTTCGAGAGAATATCGACAAGTTTTCCTGGTCTACCGACAGACAAACATCACTGGACGTAGACGAAATCGCCGAACCACTTAAGTTAAGGAAACAACAGAAAAGATTGAAAAATTTCATCGTCTACTTGCATTGTATGTGACATTAACTTTCGAAGTTTTTTTTGATTGATTTTGCTTTTTTCAATTTTCAATTTTTTAGTAGTATATTTATTATGATTTCTGTACGGACAATATAGTTTGTATTTTTTATTTATAGTCATATCGTAGTCATCGGTTTAGGCGGCGTGAAGTTTGCTCTTGAGTAAACGTTTGCTCATTGAGTTGACGTAGAAATAGCATGATGGAAGCTCCACGCCCCAAACACTCCGGAGGTAAACTCGCCCCCCATTCGGATCTTCGGGTGGGGGCTGGTCTTGGGGCCCCATCAAGCGAACTTCATCAAACAACAACCATTTCCGACAATTTACTGGGCTCCTCTAACAACATTCAACGAAGAAATGGTGTTGCACCTGCAGCTGCTAACCAACCCAGAATTAGCGACTTCAAAATTGATTTCTGCAATATTAGAAGGCTTAACACGAACATCAATTCAGTCCACCAGCACGAAAATCTTCCAAGCCTCACGTGCTCGCACTGACCGAGACAAAGGTCAGATCGTCAACAAACACCGTCAGCTATTTATATCCTGGATACGATATTCATTTCCGATTTCGACGCAACTTCGGGGTATGTCATTTTTTTCGAGATGATCTCTCTTGCCAACGAGAACTTACACTTGAACCGAAAGATTTTGATGTAATGTGGTTTAAAATATCAACGCAGAAAATCGTCAAGTTTATCTGCTGCCTTTACCATCCTCCAAGTGATACCCATTACAGATCCCTTTTCTCATCACTAGCCAATACAATCGACTTCTTGCAAACAAACCATCTAAATGCTGAGATTGCTATCTTTGGCGACTTTAACGTCCACAATGTCAAATGGGTTAAATATTCAAATACAGACGATGAGCAAGGCAGCGAGGCAGAATCCTTTGCGATCAGTTCTGGTCTAACTCAACTCGTAGAAGAACCAACGAGGATTCCAGACCGAGCTGAAGATTTTGCTAGTCTTTTGGATCTTTTCTTGACATCAAATCCAGATCTATATACAGTCACCAGTCACCATACATCCTCCGTTAGGATCTTCACAAACTTATTTCAACTCTAAGGGAACTACCAATTAATTCTAAACAACCTCCTAAACCTCGCAAGATATAACATTACACATCGGCCAAGTGGGAAGACCTGAAATACCATTTTCGCATTTTTCCTTGGATGAGCGTATGCTTCTCTTCCGATGATCCATCCATCTGCGCTGCAGAATTGCGAGCGCGCTGTCAGATCAAAAAATCTGGCTTACCGACAGTGGCGTAAAAACCCTACCACTGAGAATCATACCATTTTTATTACCGCTCGAAACCAATGTAAGCTAACAATAGATCAAAGCAAAGAAGCCCATAACCTGAGGATCAAAAACAAACTTCTTGACAGTCCTTTTGGTCAGTTGCAAAGGCAGTCAGCCAAAATTTTACCAAATCAACTATTCCACCTCTAACACGTTCCGATGGTACAATAGCATCCACAGCCGGAGACAAAGCAAACTTACTTGCTGAACTATTTTCTTCGCATTCCACTGTAGATTTCCAGGGAAGAACATCCCCCAACATTCCTGCAGTTCAATCCGAAATGACCGAAATCGTGTTCCGTCAGCGTCCCGTCAAACGAATCCTGAAAGGTCTCGACGTCAAGAAAACTTCTGGTCCAGACGAAATTCCTGTTATAGTTCTGAAGAGATGCGCCGATGAACTAACCCCAGTATTTTGTAGACTTTTTAACTTATCCTACAAACAAGGAATATTTCCATCGTGCTGGAAGACGGTGCGAGTGCAGCCTATACCAAAGGAAGGTAAGAGATCCCTGCCTAGCAACTATTGACCAGTCGCATTGCTTTCAGTTATATCAGAAGTAATGGAGAAAGCTATTAACCAACATCTTCTAAAGTACCTGGAAGGCTTCAACATTATCAGCGATCATCAATATGGTTTTCGGAAGTCTAGATCAACTGTAGATCTTCTAGCCTATGTCACCCATCTTTGGAACAACGCAATCGAACATTATGGGAGTCTTGGGCTGTTGCACTGGATATTTCTAAGGCCTTTGATCGTGTTTGGCATGACGGACTTCTAAGTAAACTACGATTCTATGGTATGCCCAGTCGATTCGGTTCATGGTTGTCTAGCTTTCTTAAGAACCGCTCTCTGCAAGTGGCGATTGACGGATTTCTCTCAGACACCTTCACCATATATGCCGGTGTTCATCAAGGGTCCATACTGTCTCCCACTCTCTTCTTACTCTACATTAACGACCTTCTAGTGAAAACGAAAAACCCGATAGTTAGTTTTGCTGATGATAGCACACTTTTATCATCTTTCTCTTTGAATGCACAAACATCGGCTGCCGCCGCACATCTTCGCAGACAGCATGAAGTATTACGCCTCAACAAAGACCTGGAAGAAATTTTGGCTTGGGGCGACAGTAACCAAGTCGAATTTAACGCTATAAAAACCCAGGCAGCAGTTTTCTCTAAAAGGTTAACATTACAGAACCGGATATAGTCATGGACGGACACGCAATCCCACTGGCTTCATCTATTAGTTTGCTGGGCGTCAATCTGGGAGGAAATATGTCTTGGCATAACCATGTTGTGGCAATCGCCAAGATAGCTTCTCAGAAACTTGGTGTACTCTTCCGAACCAGAAAGTTGTACACACCTCAACAACTTTTGACACTATACAAAGCCCAGATTCGACCATCACTAGAGTACTGCTCTCATGTCTGGAGCTCTGCACCCAAACATACTCTTCGGCTACTGCATTCCATCGAAAGGAGGTCCATTCGTCTGATTGAAGACCACGAGCTGACGAAGAACCTCGACAGGCTAAAACATCGAAGACAAGTTGGGGATTTGACTCTCCTTTACAGATACTTTCATGGAAAGTGCTCGGCTGACCTTGCCCTTTTAATTCCGCCCAGAGCGGCGAATATCAGAAATACACGACGAACCACTGCCGCCCATCCATATGTGGTTAAGCTTAGTACTCCTCGAACTTCATTATTTAAGAACTCTTTCATCTGGAGGACTTCATCCTTGTGGAATGATCTTCCCGAGGTCGTTTTTCCCAACGAATATATACTCCAACGATTCAAAACCAACGTGAATCGCTTTTTGCGCACACGCACCACTCCCAGAGTGCCGTAAAGGATTTTTCCTATAGTGCTTGTGCTTGATCATAAAAAAAATATATCTGATTGTCCTTGCAAAAATTGCGTATTTTCTTAGAGTAAGCATATTTTAGTTTTAACATTTTCTCAAAATTGATTCCGAAACCCGAAATTATTAAGTAGATTTATCAGCGCAGTTGAAAACCTACTTAAAGGATTCCAAGACTTTTCAACTTATCCTACAAACAAGGAATATTTCCATCCAGCTGGAAGACGGCGCGAGTCCAGCCTATTCCAAAGAAAGGTAAGAGAACTCTGCCTAACAACTATCGACCAGTCGCATTGCTTTCAGTTATATCAAAAGTAATGGAGAAAGCTATTAACCAACATCTTCTAAAGTACCTGGAAGGCTTCAACATTATCAGCGATCATCAATATGGTTTTCGGAAGTCCAGATCAACTGGAGATCTTCTAGCCTATGTCACCCATATTTGGAACAACGCAATCGAACATCATGGGGAGTCTCGGGCTGTTGCACTGGATATTTCTAAAGCTTTTGATCGTGTTTGGCATGAGGGGCTTCTAAGTAAACTGCGATCCTATGGTATGCCCAGTCGATTCTGTGCATGGTTGTCTAGCTTTCTTAAGGACCGCTCTCTGCAAGTGGCGATTGACGGATTTCTCTCAGACACCTTCACCATCAATGTGTTCCTCAAGGGTCCATAGTGTCTCCCACTCTCTTCTTACTCTACATTAACGACCTTCTAGAGAAAACGAAACACCCGATAGTTAGTTTTGCTGATGATAGCACACTTTTATCATCGTTCTCTTTGAATGCACAAACATCGGCTGCCGACGCACATCTTCGCAGACAGCATGAAGTATCACGCCTCAACAAAGACCTGGAAGAAATTTTGGCTTGGGGTGACAGTAACCAAGTCGAATTTAACGCTAAAAAAACCCAGGCAGCAGTTTTCTCTAAAAAGGTTAACATTACAGAACCGGATATAGTCATGGACGGACACGCAATCCCACTGGCTTCATCTATTAGTTTGCTGGGCATCAATCTGGGAGGAAATATGTCTTTGCATAACCACGTTGTGGCAATCGCCAAGATAGCTTCTCAGAAACTTGGTGTACTGTTCCGAACCAGAAAGTTGTACACGCCTCAACAACTTTTGACACTGTACAAGGCCCAGATGCGACCATCACTGGAGTACTGCTCTCATGTCTGGAGCTCTGCACCCAAACATACTCTTCGGCTACTGGATTCCATCGAAAGGAGGGCCATTCGTCTGATTGGAGACCACGAGCTGACCAAGAATCTCGACAGCCTAGAACATCGAAGGCAAGTTGGTGATTTGACTCTCTTTTACAGATATTTTCATGGAAAGTGCTCAGCTGACCTTGCCCTCTTAATTCCGCCCAGAGCGGCGAATATCAAAAATACACGACGAACCACTGCCGCCCATCCATATGTGGTTAAGCTTAGTACTCCTCGAACTTCATTATTTAAGAACTCTTTCATATGAAGGTCTTCATCCTTGTGGAACGATCTTCCCGAGGTCGTTTTTCCTAACGAATATAACCTCCAACGATTCAAGTCCAACGTGAATCGCTTTTTGCGCACACGCACCACTCCCAGAGTGCCCTAAAGGATTTTTCCTATAGTGCTTGTGTTTGACCATAAAAAAAAGTCAGCGAATCGTGATACTACGATTAATATTTGTTTATTTGACACAATATTAGGCAAACGAGGGACGTGCCGCGGAATTAATTGTTTCACGTTCACAATTAAATAGCTGGACACTAATAAAATATGTTTTGACAATTAGTTTTTCCGATCAAAGATCGATCGATTGTTTAATACAAGATCAAATAAACCTAAAACCCTATAAAAATGAAAATCCAATAGCCTTTGGAATGAGAATACAAGATTCTCGAAGTTCATTATTTGCTAAATTAAACGCAGGTGCGGATGACGCCGCTACAATACTAATCAAAATCAAGCATTATGATGAATTCGCGTTGAAAACATTTATTAACGGTTTATCATATAATTTACAACTTATAGTTAGACTTAGAAACCCAAGAAGGTTAGAAAAAGCAATGGCATCTGTTAGAGAAGAAGAACATTTTATTTATTATAAAAATTTTCAAATTCAAACCCAAAATAATAAGTCAAGGAATAAACAATTCAATATACACATACAGACCTACAAACATATAGAAAATAAATAACTCACTTTTTAAACCCATGTCTAATCCAACGCCAACTTTCTTATCAGATAATAACTTTTTAGAATTTTCAAAGACCCTTAATGAGCTTCCCACAAAATAATTTTCAAAGAGCTTTTCGTAAACCTTTTGGACAAATGTCACAAAGAATACCTCTGAATTGAATAGAAAGAAAGAAAATAGAATCTATGGACACTAGTTCAGGAAATACGGTTATTCATCAGCCAGATAAAAAATTTAAAGCACAAGAACTTTATAATCAGGAAGTCTTGCAGAGACCAACTGACCATTTAAACGAACTTCCAAATGAAACCGAAAATTATTATGAAAATGAAAATGATTAGTACCTTGAAAATTCTAATTCTAATAATGAATATTATACAGACTTAGACTATAATCAAAACCAAGAATAAACTGATTATTCTAACCCCCTGAATCAGAGATATTCTGCTAACCCTTAAAACGAACAAGAAAACCAAAATTTTACCCTGACGAGCCAACAAACCAATATGACATAATATACCTTAATAATTATAACATACAACTACCCTATATCCTTAATACCAGAACTTAACGCAAACTTTTTTTAGATACAGGTAGCACAAGAAGTTTCATAAATTCAGAAATCGCGTACAAATATTTTCCAAATTTTATAGAACAAGAAATACAAACTGCACATGCACCAACTTTCCATAACGAAGTCGCTACACTACCAATTTTCCCCACTTTCAAAACACCCGGTATTCATAAATTTTATCTTTTTAATTTTTCTGAAAAATTTGATGGATTAATAGGCCTAGACCTAATAAAACAATTAAATGCTAATTTAGACTTTAAAACCTCTGTATTGAAATTACCCAACATACAGATTCCTAGACGTCACGGAAATTAACATAATTCACAACCAAACCATAAAAATATAAAAAATAATTTTACCCATATAATTGATCTAAGAACTATTCAAACAATACTAATCAATCCCAGTAAACATGTGTAACGGATACGGTATATTACCCTACCAAAAGTTAAAATATCTTGAAATACCCGAATGTCTAGTTAAAATCGAAAATAATTTTGCCTTTACTACAATTTTAAATCCAAAAGAAAATCCAGTAGAAATTCAATTTTCTGAAGAATTCGAAGTAGAACCTATCGATTTAAAACTGAAAGGAACTTCATTGATCACCCATTATATCCAGAAACATGATCAAAGATATTGACAATAAACTAAAAGCTAACCTAAAAAATAAAAATCTTAATCACTGTAATTATGAGGAAAAATAAGCAATACGTAAACTTTGTTATGAATTTCGCGATATTTTTCATATCCCATTAAGTTTCACTAACGCCATAAAACATGAAATAAAATTGACTGACGTATGCTTAAGAAACCGAAACAAAATACTCGACTATAGAAAAAGGACTATTCGCTATAGTTTGGGCGTGTAAATACTTCCGACCTTATTTGTTTGGGCATAAATTTCAAATATATACTGACCATAGACCCCTCGTATGGTTTTTTAACCTAAACGAACCAAATTCGAAATTAGTACGGTGGAGATTACGTTTAGAAGAGTTCGACTACCAAATAATTTATAAAAAAGGTTCCCTAAATACTAACGCAGACGCATTATCACGCATCCAATTAAATGTTTATGAAAATGAGTCTATAGTTAATAATCCAGGTGATTCAAACCAAAACATCATAGAATATCTACAAGAACTTGCTGAAAATCCAATTCGCGATAACCCGAATAAAAAACCTGAAAAGCAAAACCCCTTGTTAAATAAGCCAGGAAGCAGTCAGCAAAAAGTAAAGATAATCTCTGACATTATTATTCCACCTTAACCTCAAGATAATGACATGACCGTGTATAGTAATCAAAACGACTCTGATAACAATAACCTTACTATTTTAGATGAAACCATCAACAATAAAACATTGCAATATCTAATTAAAAAATAACCACATCCTGATATAAAAATATAATCGGAAAATCTCGAAAAATATAAAATAAATCATGTTGAATTATTTAAAAGTTCTGACATAATAAAAATTTTCATTAAAGAATACCTGAACCCTGAAAAAACATGTTTTGTTTAATTCTATGATAAAGACTTAATTCCAATTTTTTCCAATATTTATACATATCATTTCCAAAATTTAAAAATAATTCGCTGTACGAAATTAGTCAATTTAATTACCGATAAAGAAGAAAAAATTATGCTTATGACCCATCAACACGAAGGAAAAACTAATCATCGAGGAATTTTAGAACTTTACTTTTGGCCTAAAATGAAAGATGACGTCACTCAATTTATAAATGATTGTAATATTTGTCAAACTATGAAATATAGTAGATTTCAAATGTTACACAATAGACACATTTATTTTTGAGAACCAAAACCTTTTAACAATTTTCGATAAATTCTCAAAATTTGGACAAGCCTATCCATATGACAAAAACGCAAAATCTGTGTGCGACAAACTAATAAATTGGCTTTTCGTTTTACGAATGTCCAGAAACAATTACATGCAACAATGGCGGTGGGTGAGTTTTTTAAAGGGTTACAAGGCGATATCTCGCAAACGGTTTAAAATATTTCCTTGAAATTTTAATGATGTAATAGTGAGATGGGGGAACATATTAAAACATATTTTTGTTATCTACCCCCTTTCCCCATTTTGAGGGGTGGGGGTAACTTTGAAATTTTAAATGGGAATATGTACTTTTGTTTATTAAATTCGGATCTACGTAAAAAACTACGTATTTGTACAAAAAAAAATTTTTGGTTAGCTCCACTGGTTACCGAATTATAATTAATTTATTATTAAATTTCTATTGGATTTAAAAAATAACTAAATTTAAAATAAATCAAGTTCACTTATTTCAAAATTATTATTCGTTTACATGGAAATGCGTTGTTTTGACTTCAGTCAGTTGACAATTTTTACATATCAACGATTATTTCTCAGCTTGGTCAATTGAACATGGAAGCGAATTTTAGTGTGCAAGTTGATATGTTGTTAATGTTGGGGGAGTGCAGAAGAAACTACAGACAAGCTTCACTAAGGTGGGCGGAAAGGTTTCCTAACAACCTGAAATCTCACATGGCATTTAAAAGGCTGGAAACTAGATGTCGCACTACTGGCAGCCTGAAGTCAAAACCACGATTTCGGAAGCGAACTAAAACAGATGCAGATAGGGCAGTTGGAGTTTGAGGAATGGTAGTTATTAACCCGCATGTAGGTTCCAGACGGCTTGCTGCAGATGCTGGAATAAGCCAAAAATCGGTTGTGGCCATATTGCATATGTACAAATTTCATCCATACAACATTACACTCCACCAAGAGCTTTATGGGCAAGACTTTGAAAATCGCGTTACATTTTGCAATTGGGTAACAGGGCAAATGCAAGGAAATAACAGGTTTCTAAAGAATGTTGTTTTTTTCTGATGAAGCTAGTTTCCAGAATTGTGGCCAGGTAGGATTTTAAGTTATCCCTTGTCGGTAGAAATTATTTTTTTTTATTGTTTGTTTTCTTAAAGGTAAATAGACACAATACGCACTACTGGGCATCGGAAAATCCCCACTGGATGAGAACTGTGCCAAATTCACATCCTTGGTCAGTTAATGTCTGGTGTGGTATAATTGGAGATAGGGTTATTGGTCCGCATTTCTTTGAACGCCCTTTTAAATGGAGAAATGTATACAGATTTTTTAAGGAACGAATTACCACTATTATTAAACCAAAACATAAATCCTGACATGTGGTTTCAACAGGATGGAGCTACACCGCATTATGCAATACAGGCCCGTAATCATTTAAACGAATTGTTTGAAAACAGGTGGATTGGTCGAGCTGGTCCGGTCAAGTGGCCTGCTAGGTCTCCGGATTTGACCCCTCTTGACTTTTTCTTCTGGGGATTTATAAAAGACAAAGTGATGGCTACTGCACCTACAACTATAGACAATATGAAAGACCGAATCCGCTTTGCCTGCTTATTAGTGACACCTGAAATGATAGAGCGGGTACGAAATTCGTTTAAAAAAATAGTGAGAAAGTGTTTTGAAGTTGAAGGGAGACATTTCGAACATCTTCTGAAACATGAGAGGCCGATAAAGGGTAAATATTATTTTTTAAATTTTTACAACCTAATTAATTATAATTCGGTAACCAGTGGAGCTAACCAAAAATTTTTTTTGTACAAATACGTAGTTTTTTACGTAGATCCGAATTTAATAAACAAAAGTACATATTCCCATTTAAAATTTCAAAGTTACCCCCCACCCCTCAAACTGGGGAAAGGGGGTAGATAACAAAAATATGTTTAAATATGTCACCCCATCTCACTATTACCTCATTAAAATTTCAAGAAAATATTTTAGCGAGATATCGCCTTGTATCACTTTAAAAAACTCACCCTGTATAATCATTGAAAATCTTAAACGAAAAATAAATAACCAACTAAATCAAATACTTCCCATTAGAAAAACGAGCTCTCATAAATGCCTTTGGTAGTATAATTAAAAGTATCACAGGAAATCTCGATCAAGATGACGCAGAACGTATTGACAACAATATTAATATCCTAAAAAATAACCAAAATAACATAAAAATCGCTCTAGATAAACAAATGACGTTGTTTAGTAAATCAATAAGTAACTTCCAGGAAATCATAAAAAATGTTTCTCATAATCAAGAAATATTAAAATTACGAGTCAACCAAATAATTGAAATTGTGAATAAGGTTAATATCGAGGTAACGAACCTTTTTGAGTTCTTCCGAATTCATATGATATTTTTGCAAATAACTACATTTTATCAAAACATTTATGACATTTTAGAAGCAGAGTTAAATACTTTCCATAATACCATAATCAATATGGATCAATTTCTTGTTGAACTAAAGTCACTTAATGAACAAGTAACTTTTGAAAAATTACCATTTGAGCCAATAACCAAAAATATAATAAATATAGAGAATACTTTAGTTTTGTTGTTTAGTAGAGTTATGTAAAAAATAATGAAATTATTTTTGTAATTGAGCTTCCTTTGGTAGAAAAAGAGAATTATAACCTTTTTCAATTATTTACTCTACCTACGAAACATGAAACCCATTATAAAATAATTGTACCAAACTTCAAATATTTATTGATAAATGAAAGCAATTTTGGATATTCTAATCAACCATGCAAACTTATCACTTTTAACAACTATTTGTTATGTACCTTGTATATTGATATAGAAGATATACAACTTCAAAATATCGACACAAATAAATGGATTTTTGTTACTAATAAAGAAATTATAGGAACTGAAACGTGCGAAAATGCACAAAACAGTATATTATTTAATGGAACATATTTATTAGAACTTAATTTTCCTTGTAACCTAAAAATAGGAGATATTATTATTATTATTAGGGCATATAAAAGCATAAAAAATACGTATATGAATATACCTATACCACGTATTATAAAAATGTATCACAAAAAATAGTATACAAAAAGGTAAAACTGCTCAATCTTAATAATATTAACCTTAATAAATTAACCGAATTACAGGAAGAAATAAATTTCCAAAAATCTGAAAATTCAAAATTATTAAATACACCATTATACTATAACAAAACAAGTATTGGGACAATTTTACTATATGTTGTTTTAAGTATGATTTTATTAATTATAACTTGGAAGTATCTATGGCCTTTATACCTAAAAACAAAACAAGTTGAAAAAAATTAAACAATTGAATTTATGTAAGCCATAGATACTTTAAAAAGTTTATATGCCTTTTCTAGGGATGGAGGAGTTATATCTCTCAAACTGCTGAGAGTAGCATATCCTACCTACACCTAGTTTATAGATAAGTAATGTTATAAATAGACGTAAGAATATTATTTCATCATTCTTGTACTGTTGTAACTCTGTGAAACTTCTCTCTAATAAATTTGTTACACCTTCTGATTTAAAAAAGTTATTTTTTTAAAAAATCTGTCGCGCAGCCATGACGTGTAACTCGCCTACATATTGTGTATATAAACTTGATAACTTTTTTTTTAAGACCTGACAATTTTTTCGCTGTTTTACAAAATTAATAATTAAATTCCCAATGATATACACAAACACGAGTATGATACTTCGATTAAGATAATTTTATTCAGCGAAGTGATAATCGCGCGCTTCTTTACAGTATATTAAATCAAGTTGCCTCTTGAAGCAATCGTCATCACTTCTTCCGCATGGTTTCTTAGCCGTAGAGTATGCTCTACTGTCTATAATTCATTTGATTATTTTTTATAATACACCAAAACATATATACGATATACAAATGGAAGATGTTGGCCCACCCGGCATCGCCCGGTGAGATTCCATTGTATCGGTTTAGGCGGCGTGAAGTTTGCTCTTGAGTTAACGTTTGCTCATTGAGTTGACGTTAGCCCAAAATACTCCGGAGGTAAACTCGCCCCCCATTCGGATCTCCGGGCGGGGGCTGGTCTTGGGGCCCCATTAAGCGAAGTTCATCAAAAAACAACCATTTCCGACAATTTACTGGGTTCCTCTAACAACATTCAACGAAGAAATCAGTTGCTAACCAACCCAGAATTAGCAACTTCAAAATTGATTTCTGTAATATTAGAGAGCTTAACACGAACATCAATTCAGTCCACCAGCACTTACAATCTTCCAAGCCTCACGTGCTCGCACTGGCCGAGACAAAGGTCAGATCATCAACAAACACCTTCAGCTATTTATACCCTGGATACGATTTTCATTTCCGATTTCGAGGCAACTTCGGGGTATGTATTTTTATTCGAGATGATCTCTGCTGCCTACGAGAACTTACACTTGAATAGAAAGATTTTGATGTAATGTGGTTTAACATATCAACGCAGAAAATCGTCAAGTTTATCTGCTGCCTTTACCGTCCTCCAAGTGATATCGTCAGCTATTTATACCCTGGATACGATTTTCATTTCCTATTTCGAGGCAACTTCGGGGTATGTCTTTTTATTCGAGATGATCTCTGCTGCCAACGAGAACTTACACTTGAACCGAAAGATTTTGATGTAATGTGGTTTAAAATATCAACGCAGAAAATCGTCAAGTTTATCTGCTGCCTTTACCGTCCTCCAAGTGATATCCATTACAGAGCCCTTTTCTCATCACTAGCCAATACAATCGACTTTTTGAAAACCAACCACCCAAATGCCGAGATTGCTATCTTTGGCGACTTTAACGTCCACAATGTCAACTGGCTTAAATATTTAAATACCTTTTGGTCAGTCGCAAAGGCCGTCAGCCAAAATATTACCAAATCAACTATTCCACCTCTAACACGTTCCGATGGTACCATAGCATCTAAGTACAGCCGGAGACAAAGCAAACTTACTTGCTGAACTATTTTCTTCGCATTCCACGGTAGATTTCCAGGGAAGGACACCACCCAACATTCCTGCAGTTCAATCCGAAACGACCGAAATCGTGTTCCGTCAGCGTCCCGTCAAATGAACCCTGAAAGGTCTCGACGTCAAGAACGCATCTGGTCCAGACGAAATTCCTGTTATAGTTCTTAAGAGATGCGCCGATGAACTAACATCAGTATTTTGTAGCCTTTTTAACTTATCCTATAAACAAGAAATATTTCCATCGTGCTGGAAGACGGTACGAGTCCAGCCTATACCAAAGAAAGGTAAGAGAACCCTGCATAGCAACTATCGACCAGTCGCATTGCTTTCAGTTATATCAGAAGTAATGGAGAAAGCTATTAACCAACATCTTCCAAAGTACCTGGAAGGCTTCAACATTATCAGCGATCATCAATATGGTTTTCGGAAGTCCAGATCAACTGGAGATCTTCTAGCCTATGTCACCCATCTTTGGAACAACGCAATCGAACATCATGGGGAGTCTTGGGCTGTTGCACTGGATATTTCTAAAGCTTTTGATCGTATTTGGCATGAGGGACTTCTAAGTAAACTGCGATCCTATGGTATGCCCAGTCGATTCTGTGCATGGTTGTCTAGCTTTCTTAAGGACCGCTCTCTGCAAGTGGCGATTGACGGATTTCTCTCAGACACATTCACCATCAATGCCGGTGTTCCTCAAGGGTCCATATTGTCTCCCACTCTCTTCTTACTCTACATTAACGACCTTCTAGTGAAAACGAAAAACCCGATAGTTAGTTTTGCTGATGCTAGCACAATTTTATCATCTTTCTCTTTGAATGCACAATCATCGGCTGCCAACGCACATCTTCGCAGACAGCATGAAGTATCACGCCTCAACAAAGACCTGGAAGAAATATTGGCTTGGGGTGACAGTAACCAAGTCGAATTTAACGCTAAAAAACCCAGGTAGCAGTTTTCTCTAAAAAGTTTAACATTACAGAACCGGATATAGTCATGGGCGGACACGCAATCCCACTGGCTTCATCTGTTAGTTTGCTGGGCGTCCATCTGGGAGGAAATACACGACGAACCACTGCCGCCCATCCATATGTGGTTAAGCTTAGTACTCCTTGAACTTCATTATTTAAGAACTCTTTAATCTAAATATATATAACCTCCAATGATTCAAAATCAACGTGAATCGCTTTTTGAGCACACGCACCACTCCCAGAGTGCCCTATAGGATTTTTCCTATAGTGCTTGTGTTTGATCATAAAAAATAATAATAATAATAATAATATTCAATGAATATAAATTAATATTTGTTTATTCGTTCTGGGGGTGCACGTGCGCATGTGCTCCTGTGGAAGAACCGCCACTGGTATAAGATTAAATTATTTTTTTCTTTCGGCATCTAATTACTCTGTTCAATATGTATATATTAATATAATACCCTAATATTTCTTTCTATCAAATAATTTTATTGTATTGTTATGATTTGTTGTTTTATATTGTATAGCTGTGATACCCATTTGTTAATTGGTTAATTTGTAACTGTGAAATGGTGTAAAATAAATAAAATAAAAACAAAGAAAATAAATTGAAGAAATAAAATAATGAATTATTATTCCAGAATCAAATCATATTTTTCTTTCCAAACTTTGTTGAACTTAGAATCTCACTTTTTTTTCTCTTTGCTAATGTTCCATCACGTTCCTTTGTAGGATGTTCTCGTAAAATTTGTTTCGATGTTTTAAATATTTCAGGGGCTCAGGCGCTTCAGATTTATTGTACTCACCCCGTCCCCATTCCACTTCCTCTGTATTCTTTAGTACCAAGACCAACCCAGCCTATTTCTTTTTAACTACTAGGTACTTGAGCTAGAATAATTATTTATATTTTTAAAGTTTATCTTAAAATTAAACTAACTATGTGAGGTCAAAATAGAGGCATATTCTATTTTTACTGGATCTTCTAAAATAGTTTTGTTCGTTATTGTTATAGTATTACTTAATATTCGTTCTAATTTCAATGTACCTATATATAATATCACGATCGATGGTCAGAATTGCAATTATTGCTAATGTTGCAACTATAATATATAAATATAACAATAACAATGACATGAACTATATGGGTTCAGGTTTGTAGGTTAAGTAATTAAGTTTATAATAGCATAATATAAGTATGATTGTAAGAGGAGAGAGATAATTAATAATCAACCCTTTTTCGAGAACATTATTAATATTGAGACTGAGTTAAGATGTAGTGCTTTAAATATACGTTTAGCATGACTAATGTCCGCTGATGTTTTATTGCGAACCTCAACATATATTACATGGCGATCCTGCCAGTGGACTTAGTCATACAAGTCCAGAATTAGTGAATAAAATGATTAGTTAAATCAGTGAAATGAGTGTAAAAATGGAAAGTGAAAGGCAGTTAATTATGAAGGGGTCATACCACAAGCCCTTCAATGGTACACCTTTTACTGCGTCTATACGTTCAAAGTTTAATAGGAAGCAGATTTCAA
Organism: Barypeithes pellucidus; assembly: GCA_963991005.1. Lineage (NCBI taxonomy): Eukaryota > Metazoa > Arthropoda > Insecta > Coleoptera > Curculionidae > Barypeithes > Barypeithes pellucidus. The sequence goes on along the minus strand of OZ022565.1, from coordinate 42,417,256 downwards.
ATGGGATAAACTCAGCCCGCAGTAACAAAATAATGGCAGAAGAATTATAATATCCTCACCATGTTCACGAAGGCAAATGTACGTGTTAGGCCCCCCTTGTTGAAGAAAGGTGAGGCAAACAGCCGCTCGTACTCAACGTGGGACAAATGGCACATGGCGTTATGGAAAAGGGAACCCCGAAGGATCTGTCAAATTTCGAAAGTGTTTAAGGACTGTAAGTTTGTTTGTTTTGTTTTTTGTTGAATTTCTATTATGGCTGAAAAATTTGATTTGTTAACGGCTGCATCTTTGTTGCCACGCATGGATGGCACAAAGAATGTGACCCAGCGACTAATTGATGGCATTGAGTTATGTACTTAAAATTTTTACGTTGCGCACTGCACACTACAAAACAACAACCTTCTGCGTACTACTGATTTTTATATATACCAATGTAAACAAATTAACGCATAATAGTTTATTGTTTAAGTTTATCTTAAAATTAAACTAACTATATATCGCCGAATGAACTCAAAAAAACGTTATTTATTCGCTGAAACAATGCCGTATATGATAATGTAATTACACGTTTGGCAGTTGCGACGTTGTTGAAATTTTAACTGTTGACATAACTGATTTGCAAGAACCCGGACGCATTCGTTTGTGGTGCAGCGGTCGCGAGTGACTGTACTCGTTGTGGGTAACATCGACGTAAGTGCTATTTGTGACTGGCCAATTTAATTTAAACTCATACCTATTGGAGAAACAACGACGTAAGTGCAACAATGGAGAAAAAATTTGGATACCTATACAAAACTTTTCTAATAAACACATTAGGTATATCAGAGAAAATACTACGAACTGAGTATCTGGAACAAGAGTATCTGATGTTGAAGTTTAGTAGCTAGTAGCTGAACTAATTGGATAATTTTTTAATTATTTTTCTAAAGAAGATTTAATTTTGTTTGATTTTGTAATTAGGCTAGCTGTTTTGTAATAGTTTTTAAGGAATGTTATAATTTGTTTTACTTAGGAAAACAACGACGCATCTGCAAAATCTAATTTCCTCTATACTGAAAAAAAAATCGCATACTGTATATATAGCGGAGGTTCAAATGAAAATCGGGAATTTAATGACTTTGTTTAAAAGCGGTAGGGTTCATGAGAAATCGGGAGGTCTGGTAGCCTCCTACCTGAATCTGCTGCGAGATCGTTTGTCAATCAAAAGCACAGCCTCGAACGTAACTACGAAATCGCCATCTCCTCAGTAGCAACGATCTCTCTTTCTCACGTGTTGCTAGAAACCAACGACCCGCCCATCGGTGCCAAACAGAAATTCCTAGGTGTCGGGCTTTGAATATAAAACGAACAGGAACGAGCATTGCGAAAACCGCGCACGATTTAAGCGAGAGACAGAAACGGCCATCTTGAAGCTCCACGGATGACTCATGTTTTGCTTCTTGATCGTGGATGTTGGAAACAAATTGGATTTTTGATAGTTTTGAGCAGTTTCAAGTGTTCATAATCGTTGTAATTAGAGTAATAAAATAATTTTGTTGTTGTTTTAGTGATAATATCTATCATTTAGCAATAATATCTAAATAAATTGTGAAAACATTTTCATTATAATATTACTGGGACAATAACGAAAAAGGTGGTTAGTTGTGTATCTATGGTTGTTCCCTGATACCTAAACATCGAAATTCTGGTGTAACATTTCACAGATAAGTGTTTTTAATGCCAATGTTATTGAATATTCAGAAATAAAAACTCATTTCGTTTGAATGACATTTAAAGGTTATCCAATAAACGTATCACATAGGCGTACCTGGGGATAAAATTATTATTTTGCATTAATTTTATGTTACATTCAATATATATGCTCTACGTCACTGACCAGACAGAAGCAATAGTCGGCCATATTGAAGGTCCATTCCGGTCTCACTTATCTTAATATATGCTCCTTCCTGTTCGTTTTATATTCAAAGGTGTCGGGCGTCGGCCATCGCCACTACTAGGACTACTAGGAGTTTTCGCACAGCACACGTAATCGGGTTTTCATCTTTTTAAAGGCACTAAGGAATATTTTAGCTTTTATCAAAGCTAAAATAGTAACTTAGGCGTAAAATCCGGAAAATATCGCAAAATATCAAATTACACTTAAATTACTACTCACTACACAAGATACACACTGAGAATATATCTAGCTAAAAAATCGTTGCTACAATTTTATCTGGGGTAGAATATTTTCTACCTGTAACAGCAAAATTGATTTCTTGTGACAGTATAGGGACCATTCTCCTAGATATTCTTTATTCTCGTTAGAAGAAACTTTGCTATTTTAAAAATATATTCACCTTATAGTAACAATTAAATAACTCTTTGAAAATGAAGTGGTATAAATTAATAGATAAAAATGGCAATGCAATGCTCAGAATGTAATAATATTTTGCAACCAATTAAGGAACAAAATACCCATGTTCTGCATATGATTAATGTAGAAAACTTTATTGTAATGAATGATCCGAATTATTATCCTCCGAAATTCGATGTAGGTACTCGACTTTTGAAGTTTATATGCAAGAAATGTAGAAACTATGAGTTGATTGATTATTTTTGAATTGTTGAAGATAAAGATGAAATAATAAGAAGCAAAAATGAAATAGAAGAAATTAAGCAATTTGTCCGAGAATTTGTTCAAGAAGAAATTAAGCAGTTTTGTCCTTTCCATGATGAGATTAATAATTAATATTTTTCAGAAGTTTTATCAATTTTGAAGATGTTTCAAGCACTACATTCTTTATTTTGAATTTAATAGGTAAGAAAAGTTTATTCCGCTGAACGGCTTTGACCGTCTCTGTGTACAGTAACAGAGAATAATTTCAATGATTTCCATCGATCCCGACTTGGTTCAATTTCAAATACGCAAGACGTAAAGTCGTAGAAGCCGTTACAAAATGGTCGTTGACGGGCACATTTTTATTTTACTGATATTTTAAAATGTGGTTTCATTATCTTTTAATTTATTTTAAAAGTTTTTTATTGTGTTTATATGCATGAAATAATAAGAAGCAAAATCAAATAAAAGAATTGCTTCAAGAAGAAATTAAGCAATTTGAAGAAAAAGGTAAAAATATCCCGCAAACTTATGCTGATACAGTGAAGCCAACATAACAATGAAAATGAAAGAGAAAGTTTTTTTTTGACAGCCGAGGAGAATCTGCTTACAAGCGCGTCTGTAAGGTAGTGTCGGGATGGCAATCCTCTGAAGGAGATATTGCCGACCGACTAAACTTCCCGTGTAAGTCAGGCTAGAGAGGCCTTTAACTTCTTTTCACTAACGTGTGTTATTATTGCATCATTTATGATTGCTTAGTTTTTAGCTTTTAAGCTATACATTTATGGTTGGTGGCAGCTGTGGAATCTTTCCCATTCGAACTTAATCGAACGAGTGTGTGATATTTGTTTATGGTTTTGTCGAAAAACTCGGAGATTGTTTCAATTTGGAGATCTCTCTATGTTCCTTCTGGAAATTTGCAGTGCGTCTTTGAAATGTAAATTGCCTGGGTCTTGTCCGGGTTTATTTTAATCTTCCATTTACTGAGCAAACCCAAAATGGCTATATTCCTTCTGAGCCGGGACATTATTATCCTTCGGGGTCTCTGATGTCGCTGTGATGGCCGTATCATCCGCGAATACGTATTTTTCGTTCACAGGAAACTTAGGAATGTCTGCTGTGAAGATGTTGAAAGTAGGGGGGGGGGGGGGGGGCTATTGCTGAACCTTGTGGAACGCCAGCTCTTATGTTCTTTGATGTTGACAGATCGTCATCGATACTAGTTTTGAATGATCTATCTACTAGATAAGAGGCTATTAGCTTTATCAGATAGTTAGACATTCCTAGCATTATCATTTTTACAATTAGCCCGTTGTGTCATACTTTATCAAACGCCTTGCTTATGTCGAACAGCACGGTTCCTGTATGTTTCCGTCTGTTGAATCCTCTAAGTAGGTATGTTAGAAGCCAACCTTGTCACCTTTCTAACGTGCACACATTTGCTCTAAAGTCGAATTGCACCTCTGGTAAACAGTGGTTAGTTTCGACAAAGGCTGAAAGCCTACCCGAAATTAATCTTTCCGCTAACTTGCCCACGTTAGACAGCAGACTTATTGGCCTATAACTACCAATTAGATTTTTGTTTTGGCCTGCTTTCCCTATCATGATGATATTTGCCTTCTTCCAGGCGACAGGGAAATGTCAAACCTTTTGCATTGCTTGTGTTATGCAGACTATGTCATCTATAGTTTTCTCTGGTATGTTTTTTAGTGGCATGTTAGTTATGCCATCAAATCCGGGTGCGAAAGAAAAAGTAATCTTCCCAAGGTAATATTAAACCAAAAGTATTACAAGATGCAACAAAAGCGAAATTAGATTTAAATAAAAATATTAAAAGGTGTAAACATTGTTTATTATGAATGTTCAGAGACTGCATTTAATCAAATAATGGAAAACCAAAAATTATGCATTGGTTTGGAGAGGTTTCCAGGCTATGTCGATTTTGATATTCCCCGTCGTTGCTTCAAATGACAGTAATTCTACAATAAAAGAGACAAATGTAGAGCAGCTATTGTCTGTGGTTACTGCAGTGAAGAGCATGAAGAGAGACTATGTCCCAGGAGCGAAATTTGTTGTAAAAATTGTAAAATATCAAATGAAAAAAATTAACATCAACTAAAACCATGTACATGTACCTACACTCTTCACTACATTTGATGCGTTCTTTGTGCAAAATAAAACTGCATATGCAGATTAGAGGGTGATATAAAATAAGAATATTTATTTATCATAATTTAGCACAATTTATTAAATTCTATACAAAGCGATGCGATTAATGAAGTTATTGATGCTGTTGAAGTATCAACTATGATTAATGTATATGGAATAATTTTGAACTTTCTACACATCAACATCAGAAGCATTAAAAAAATTTCGATAAACTACCTGAAGACAAATCGGCGATCGAAAAGAACTTAGACTGGATGCCTGACTTACACGGGGAGTTTAGTCGGTGGACATTATCTCTATCAGAGAAATGCCATCCCGACGCACTGCGGCTGTAGAGGTGTCTGTAAATAGATTCTCCTCGGCTGTAAAAAAAGACTTAAGACGGCCGTTTAATGAGCCTAAATCCATAGCAACCACCGATGGCGTTAACGGCGCATTATAATGAATATATTTTATATCGTCTTTATACCAAACACATATATAATTTTGAACAAGTTAGTTTGTGGTATCACTATTCCGCATAATGTTATCCCTCCAAGTTCATGTAGTAAGTCTAGCAATAGATGGCGCAACATAATTATTTTATTTTGAACGACGAAAGCTTGGATTTGTGTTTTAATTTTTACAAGGACTATTTGCCTACGAGTGTATGTGAAAACGTTGGTGGTATGGTGGTCAAATAAATGTTATACAGTAAAGTCGAAATAAAAGAAATAAATAAATATAAAAAATATAAATTTTTATTGGCTATGACTATATCATGACTTGGAACTCATAAACATAATAGACTTTAAAAAATACGGTTAACAATTAATTAGACGGTAGTCGATGAAATCGAACGACAACAAATTTTTGTTGAAAGTGTTGAGTGGTATTTAATATTCTTGGAATAAAAAACATAATTTAGAAAAATACATTTTAAAAAAAGGGAGGGGGCAAGAAGGAATGAGTTTCAAGGAAAGGTGATGTCATTTTCAGGGTTATTACTATTCACATTAGGTATTAACTTTCTAACAGGCTCTGTTGTATTTCAAAGCATAACATATTATTTAAAAATTCGATAAATTAATTATTATTTTCTTATATTTGTACGGTAGACTACTATGACTAGTGAATTTTAACAGTAATCGTGTTTTACTTTTTCTGTAGCCGATTAATGACCTAATAAAAAGTACTTGTGATAATAAAGGTATATTTTAGGTATATTCTACTTAGTGCCAGTACTAGTAATTTATTTTAATAATACAAATAAAATTTTACTCTTAAGTCAGCACTTTCTTAAAACTTTTAGAAAAATCATCGAGTTTACATTTTCAAATTATAGCAAATTAAAAAAAAAGTTAATTACAGGAACGTAGGCTAGGGGTATTTTATTATTATTTTATTATATTTGCAATGCTCCTATTTCTAAAATTTATAAGAATTGTTGAAATTATTTTATAAAAATCATTTTATACTTAACAATGCGAACTAAAATGTTAACATTGGTATTGCAATGAAAAATAAAATACACATACAAAAAAAAACTTTTTTTGTGTAATACCTAACACAAATAATACTTACAGAACATTTATTTCTTCTGCTTATACGAGCAGCTTTGGAAACTTTTCTGCGTTTTTAATCTCTTCTAGTACTTCTCGTCATAATTTAATATCAATAAAAAACACTAATCACGAAAATAATATTACGGTACACCTATTTCCACTATCTTATAATCTGCCACATAAAACACACCAATAATTGAAAACGATTTATAGATAGAAACCCTAAAATTTCCTTCGACAATCATACACATGTGCGGATGCAACGTTACGTAGAAGTATTCCGTGAATACCCTCGTAATAGTTTTTAACACAAAAGAGACAATTAAAATATGAAGCATTATGTAATTTGTCATTCCTGGCTAAATAACTGACCGGACCGATATAACTGACCGGACCGATAATCCTGACAATTTCCAATAATTTCTGATATATCGGCAACCCTGTTAAAGACTTTGGTCAAAAATACATTAGGTTTATAAAATGGAGACAAATACCCCTACATTGAGGAATGTAGGGGAGTATGAATACCGTTGTAACAAAAACTCCCTTCCTGATATTTTATTCTGCTAGCCGGTACCTATATTACAGGTATCTTTTATTCTGCTGCGGTATGTTACAGGTATCTTTTATGAAAACTAGTGTTGCACCCTGGAAGAGAATGTCCAAACTTTAGACGTGCTTGGGTTACGACACAATTTTATTACGTCTCTAACGAAGTTATCATTGACAGTTTATGTAAACAGCTGATCAATATTTATTTTATTATTATTTATCGGAGTTTTAGCCGTTATTAATAAATGTATTTATTTAATTTGTTGATATTTAGATTGCCTGACATTTTAGTTAGGCATTAAGCAAGTTTCGGGAATATCTGTGACAAAAAGTTGCAAATTATTCATATTTCTAATTGTTATTATTATTCTTATTACATTATGTATTTTAACGCTATTTTCTTATTGCCTTCTCCAATCCTTTAACTGTACAAATAATGTTTTAGATTAGAAGAAAATTAAGTATATTTGGCTAAAACTCTGATAAAAGTAGTGCCTGCTTGGCGATCTTTGATTAAACGGCCGTCTTAACTAATATTAATAAGCATAATTTGGTTAGATTCATTGTTTAAATTTTAATATTTTTCAATTTTTTATTTGGTATTTGTCATGTAATATCCTAAATTTTGTTTATAATTCAGTGCTCGACGGGGCGTCCGGAGAATAACTGTTCAACATTGTCTGTTTACCCATATGGTTTACTACACAATTTTAAAAGTAAAGATAATAGTTCTTTAAGGTTGTTTTTTTTTATTATAGGTAACTATTATCTTTTAATTTTATTTTTCTGCCTCTATATATTTCTTTAATATTGTTAATACTCACATAAAACATTTTTTATAACCATCTTACATGTTTGTACATTGTGGAGGCAGGCGCGTATACAGCTCTCAGTTATGGGGGGGGGGGTACTTTTCGACTTTTGAATCTAGTTAGTACTACTATATTCGATTATTGAACTATAATTATGTGTTCAAATTTGTATTTTCTTTTGTAATATTGGAAGTATAGATATAATATTGAGCATTGATATATTTTTGAAAAAAAAACATTAATTTAAAAAATATTATAAAACATGACATATATTACGTAACAATAAATTGTAACATACGTAAATATAACGATTTACAAACACAACAACATATAAAGTATAACACGAACTCTATATCGTCGGGTTACAAGCAAAACACATTAAGTCAAAAGGGTGTAAAAATCCGCTAAGTTTCATAATAGGTTTTACCTATTTTTTCAAAACAGAAGGTGTAAAAATTCATACAACTGATACTTAATTACTAATATTTAAAAAAGAAGACAGAGTGTTTTGCTTGTAACCCGACGATATGTTATATAACATGAAAAAAATGACTAGGGAAAACCAAAAACCAAGTATTATCAAAAATAAATAAACTAAATTAGTGTAAGTAATAGTATATCTAAAAGAAACAACAATTGAATTGTTCCACCAAACACCACAATTTCGGATTGAGGTATACCTATCATAAGACATTTTACTAAACCACCAAAAAAAAAAATGTGCAGCGACTCAACAATGCCATGATACAAGTATTTAAGGTATTTTACAGTTATTGACAATGTTATCAAGGAACTCTTATTATTGCATATATTTTTGATAGATGTTTTATTATAAATCACAAACTAATTAAATAACAAAATCAATTTTTCTGGTCGACTCGTTTACAAAGCGATCAATAACTGATTCTGGTTTTATTTCAATATCCCAACCATGTACATGTAAAAGAGCTAAACCAACTAAGCGATCTTGGGACATGTTAGACCTTAGCCAGGTTTTAAGGCGTCTTAAGGAAGAGAAGCTCCTTTCAGCAGTAGCAACACTACTTGGCCAAGTAAGGGCTATTTTCAGGGATTTTTTAATAAAAGGAAATAAATCTTGGTCACATTTTTTAAAAGCCAAATCAATACTATTAGGAATGTCTTCTAAATTTTGCCACATTGTTTTATATAGATCTGTCTCTCCACGGATAGTTGTATAAATATAATTTTCCGAACTATTCTCGATTTTTGATAAATATCGAGCGATGTTTTCTAATGCTTCATTTATTTTAGTATAATCTGCAGCAATTAAGACTTGTGGGATTAAAATATTGAAATCAAATATAAGCATGCCATTATCATTAAATCGTACTTGAAGATCTTCAATAATACTGTCTAAAAGTGGTATAAACACAGTTATTCTAAAATAATCCTCAGGAGTTTTAACTTCTGGATTAGGTCTATTTTTTTGTGATTTTGTAGTTCTAGGCAATACTACTGACACTTCTAGCTCGATAGCATTTTTTTCCACTTCTTTAAATATGGTTTCAAAATTTTCACTAGCGTGTTGCCTTTTTTGCTTCAGAGTTTCAATAACACCCTTTATTAAACCATCGGCGTATTGCTTAGAAATAGATTTTGATTGCAAAATTTTACTTAGGTTGACTGTTACGCTTAAGACTTCAGTCAAGCAATGTAAACTCACCAAAAAATTTAGTGTTAAGACAGAGGTTTTTAAACAATTAGCCTTAGATGCCGATTCTAAATCTCTCCATTCTGATATAATTGATAAACATTTAACAATTTGTTTTAAAGAACTCTTAAATTTGATCACAGATTGGTGTCGATCTACCCATCGAGTTTCACATAGGGATTTTAATTTTTCATCGTTTACTGACTTTAAAACAAACGATCGTTTAGAGGAAGCGTTAAAAAATGCAACAATTTCAGTAATAACACCCAACGAATTTCTTACTGATTGAACTTTGTTACATTTTGAGATGGAGAGATTAAGTGCATGATTCTTGCAAGGGCATCTAAGAGCATTTACAAAATATTTTTTAAGCTCTGTAACAGCACCCTTTTGTTCCCCTAACATTAAATTGCAAGTGTCGGTCCCTATACCTACACAATAATTCGGATTAAGGTCATGACTTTTTAAAAATTTTGTTACAGTATTAGCCAATACTTCACCAGTCAAATAAGGCTCATGTGTGGTTTTGTTATAGTTATCAGCATGACAGTCTATAAATCCTACAAAACTTTCTTGTGGGTCTCCACTATCGTCGACGTAGCGAATCACAACGGACATTTGTGAAGCGTGACTGACATCAGTAGTCTCATCAAATATAACACTGTAATACTGGTTAAATTTAATTTTACATAATATTTGATGAAGAATTTCGTTTCCACAGCAGGCTATAATCTGATTTTGTGTTACACTACTAATATATGTAGCTTTAGATGAAGCGCTTTCCAAATGATTTTTTAAAATGTTGTCTCCGCTGTTTATTCTATAACGCAATAGTTCCCTAAAATTGCCCTCGTTAATTACAGAATTATTATTAAGAATTCCGCTGTCACGATGTCCCCTAAAAGGTATATTTTGTTTACCCAAAAATATTATGGACTCTACTATTGGAAGTAAGCGGGCCCGGTTTTCAGCAACTAGCTTGTTGCTTTCAGTGTCAAGAACGTTTCTAACATCTTTTTGTGGGTTTTCGTAAATATCTATAAAGTTTTTTGCATAGATTGTCGAATCTTTATGGTACCAATATTCATGGTGGCAACTTAAATCGCCATCCTTACCTAACAGTTTTGAATACTTTTGAAGCGGAACTACCACAAGTTTTTTTAAAGGCGTGCGCTTATCTTTTCCGCCAAATTTACCGAAAATGGCACAATAAATGCAAAACACTCCATTTAAACTTCTTGAAAAAGTGAGCCACGTAAATTTTTCAAAATGTTTACGAGATAAATAACACCTAACTTCTTTGTCATTTTTTTTATGGACACTACATGGAAACGCAAAGTCTACACCAGGTTTAAAAGCGTGTTTTAAAAGTTGATATTTATCTTTATCAGAAAGGTGTTCATTCTTAAATATTATAAGTCCTAAATCAAGGTCTGCCCCTAAGGTAGAAGAATCGGAATGTTCAGATTGTAATGCCTGTGGTGCTGCTGAACTTTGCTCTTTATTCTGATTTTCGGACGTACTACTCGTACTCGTTCCAGGAATGTTTCCATTATCAACATGTGATTCGTTTACTTTAGTTTCTTGTAAACTTGCTTTTTTTGACTTTACTACAAAGGCATCCAACGTGCCTTTTCTTTTACTCGTCATTACAAGCCACTAGAATTTTAAAAAAATCCCTTCTGACAAAGTGATTTACTCAATATTTCCACGTTACAAAAGCCTAATAATACAGGGTGATTGATGGTGGATGGCCTATTAGACGTTTAGGACGAACTAGTCAACGGATCACTTTAAAAATTTGGGAGCTTATATAAGCGGGCATGATCTCTCTTCTAAAAATATTTGTAGCCATGCAGTGTTGCCGGTTCTACTAGAAAGTATTGGCAACTTTGATAATTTAAATGGAACACCCTGTGTATTATTATTTTTTTAGAATCCCTATTCTAAATAAATGATTTTCAAAAAAAATTTTCTTAATAACTTTCCTTTACCTTTTCCTATACCTATCTGTTATCGTTCTCGAGATAATAATTAATTTCACTTTTTTTTTTGGAAAAACATGTTCCTCAAAATGGGCTGATATTTTTTAACTCTGATAAACTAAAGCACTGAAATTTGGTATGGAGTCAGGTTATATCCAGATATCTTTCACTCTGTTTCCAAATATTAGTAATAATTGTACAGGGTGTTTCAAAATACAAATATTTTGATGGTTTGGTAGAATGGTAAATAGTATGTTTTTTTAAATGAAACACCCTGTATTTTATCTGTGCTAATAAAAGCAATTGAAATTGCCTATCATTCTATGCAATTTCCATAGCCTACTTGCCAAATTGGTCTAAAAACTGTGATTGTTATCTGCAACAATTAATTTTGCTAAATAAATGCTCATAAGTCAAAAACTGTTCGAGATAGGTATAGCAATATTGTACATAGAAAGATAGACAATTTCAATAGCTTGTAGGACCACAGATAAAATACAGGGTGTTTCATTTAAAAAAACATACTATTTACCATTCTACCAAACCATCAAAAAATTTGTATTTTGAAACACCCTGTACGATTATTACTAATATTTGGAGTGAGAGGTCTCTTGATATAACCTGACTCCAAACCAAATTTCAGTGCTTTAATTTGTCATAGTTCAAAAATATCAGCCCATTTTGAGGAAAATGTTTTCCAAAAAAAAAGGGAAATTAATTATTATCTCGAGAACGATAACAGATAGGTATAGGAAAATTTTAAGGAAAATTATTAAGAAATTAATAAGGATTCTAAAAAAATAATAATACACAGGGTATTCCATTTAAATTATAAAAGTTGATAATACTTTCTAGTAGAATCGGCAACACCGCATGACTAAAAATATTTTTAAAATAGAGATCATGTCCGCTTAAATAAGCTCCCAAATTTTCAAAGTGATAAGTTGGCTAGTTCGTCCTAAACGTCTAATAGGCCATCCACCATCAATCACCCTGTATAATATGAGGGGTTCATAGCAACAGTGGTATAAGTGAAAATTATTATTTTTTGTAATTAGTTTATCTTAAGATTATAAAACAAGGCATTGCCACAATTAATTATTATTTTTTTGTAATGGTTATTGCCATTATTAGATAGTTTTTATCATAATAAATAGTTATTATTTTATCCCCGTTTGAATAATTAATTAAATAATAGGAAAAAACTAATAATAATTTGACTTACACCACTGTTGCTATGAACCCCTCATATACTAACTATTCTGTTATAAAATTAGTATACAACTGTTGTTGTTAAATATAAAAAAATCTTGTTCTTACATTAAAAACAGTCCAGTCGTTTGTTAAACTTGCGGGTGCTTGTACCTACCCGTAGATTTGCTTTGCTTTACTTTGCACTTTCCTACTTTCCTGTGGTTTACAGAATTCCAAAGAGAGACTGTCAGAGAAGAGAAGCACAACAATTGCCGCGCTTGCATACAAGGAACGCGTTGTCCAGTGTTGCCAACTTCAATGAAATTATAATAGTACATTCGATGTCAAAATAAAAGGACACGAGGTGAAATAATAGTACACACATTTTAAGTAACGGTATTTTAAAATTCAGGATACTATTACAGCCAGCCAAAAAAAAAAGTAACAAAAAGGAAAAGTTGCCATCATAGTACCTACTACTAAAATACCTAAAACAAAAAGTCGACTGGCTACGAAAAATAACGTAAAAATGTAATACAATTGAATCGAGCTAATAATAGTATTTTAGGCGTCCTATCAGACCTATGAATAGTACGAAACCCGTAAATAATAGTACAAAATACTATAATAATAGGACGGTTGACAACACTGTCGTTGTCGAGCAATTAGCGATACGACCTGTGACCTCCAAAGAAGCGATTCCAGGGTTGCCAAGGTTTTCGTTTTTTAAATAGTTTGTAAAATTTTTTTTAGTTCGATGGGATGGGGGGGGTAATTACCCCCAGTACCCCCCCCCCCCCCCCCCCTTGTATACGCGCCTGTGTGGAGGGGAGGAGATTAATTTCCTTATAATTCAAGGCTTTGAGAGGTCTTAATCCGGAGAACAGTTTAATTATTTTGTATTTTCCTTTCCATGATGAGATTAATAATTAATATTTTTCAGAAGTTTCATCAATTTTGAAGATGTTCCAAGCACTGCATTTTTTATTTTCATAAATAATATTTCCTCATCACTGTCCTTTTGTAGTATCCCCTGAGGAGGGAAATAGAGATTTCCAGAAGATTGGACCAAATTTAAAGGGTACACTTTCATTTGCCGCAACTTCCAATATTTCCTAGTTTATTTCTTAACTATTATCAGCCACGAGTAACGACTATCCATATTATGTATACTCATATTTTTGTTATATTTTTATCTTATGAGTTATTTAATATTCCCTATAATAATGTATAGGCTTTAAATATTCGAATGAAATGAAAGAATTTTAAATATTCAATAGCCATAAAAAAATCATTACGTTTTCTTCAGGATTAACTGTGTTAAAATATTATTGTAAGAATTATGGCAAATCTGTTCTTTGTAGTTTTGGTATAAGTAAGCCGAATTTTGAGGTATTGGAGCACTAGTGTTGCCAATCTGCATTTGTGAAATTACCTGGGAAAATTACACGCTTTCAGTAACACAAATACAAAATTTTTACACACCAATTAATATTTTGTGAATGCAAGTTAACATGCCGTCGCCTGAGAATTATTTTGAATTAAGTCCATTTTTATACTAATTTAAGTTAAAATCACCAACTGGTTTAATGTATAAGAATGTAGCATATCCATATCTCAAAATAACCTAAAACAACTCTATCATCTGGCAAACTGAACAATTATATTGGATCATGTCCCTCACTGGCCTACTTTGTAGAATTATTTTGCATTAAGTCCACAGCCACTAATAAGAAGCCATTCAACCACGTGTCATTGTACTTGGTACAATATAATAACAACATCAAACAACAACAAAGCCGTGTGCGTGCACTCGAATTCTTGTGTTTAGTTGTTTTTTAGAGTTTTTAAAAGGCGTACTAATACACTGTTTAAAATTTCGTGACCATTTTAACACAAAATGAACACCAAAAGTGGTCTATATCGATACAAACCAAATTGGTGTTAAATGGTGTTAAACTCATACACCTACAGAATAGTAAAATGTACACCTGGATGGAATAACAATTGATTACTAATGTAATCCTATTGTAGTCACTTTTACACTATGAAGCTATTGATAATTATCCTCAAGGTGTAATATTTTCACCTATTTGGTGTTATCTTGTCCCTGAAAGTGTGTTATGTCTGCCATATACTGCGGTACGCATCACACCATAGCGTGTTATTTTAAAACCGTTCAGTGTTAAATGTATCTTAACAGGTAGTCAACTTAACTTCTTAAAGGAGTAATTCTACATCAAATTATAGTATATTTAACACCATATAGTGTTAATATAAATTATTGATGGGGTGTCAACTTTACACCATAAAAATTAATTCTACAACTAAATTGATTTAAATGTGATTATAAAAGGGTGTATATTTTATTTTTGAAAAATATTTTACGCTTATAAAATAAAAAAAGTTGATAGTTTATAACTAAGTTAATTACTAGTTTTTTTCATTAAATTAATAAAGTAAAATGCTTACAAATTCGATTTTTCCGCATTTTATTTTTCTGAACCTCAAACTTTTTTCCTAATAAGCAACCCACCCCAGTGGTACTAATCTTAGATTTATAAAAAAAACAACTGTTAAGTCTGACATAGTTTATTTTGAAAATAGAAAAACACTATAATTTACAATTTTAATTTACATTTATATTATATAAATATAATAAAGAATTACATATTCTAAAATGTATTAAAATAGAGTCTCAGGAATTTAAGTTTACTGACAAGTTGTTATACATTAAATAGTAAGTCGAAAAAGAAAGTTATTCGTACAAAAACACCGGATGCTCTTTTCAAATTGGAATATTCAGAAAGAGTCTGTACATTTAATACAATAAAATTAATTTATAATTTTAATAATAAATTAAGTTAAACCATATAACTTTTAAAAACATGTATATTTATATTGGACTCTTAGGACATATTGTAGACTAAAAATACTAACCAGGCCAGGTGTATCCAAAAATCGTGGAAATATATTTAAAATATTCTTATCCTAAGGTAGGTTTCTTCTTACACTAAAGGTGTTTTTAAATTTTTCTTTAATTACTGGATCATTTGGTAATGCATTTTTTAAATAAAGTACATCTGCATGGGTATCCAAATCTGCAAGCGCTTCTGGCTTACACTTCTCTCTTTTTTTCTCTGCTGGTTCGTCATAGTCTTTTTCTTTACTTTCGTATTTCTTCCCTTTCTATTTACAGTTCTTAATAATATATCCTCCTCGGTTATCTGGATCGAAGAACAATTAAGTGATATGAGCGATATAGATGATCCAACCTATATACCCGGTGCAGATGAAAGTGTATCTGTTAATATAGGACAGGACTTCCCTGACAATGACATACTATCATAAAATATGGCAGATTCTGCTAATGAACAGAGTATTAGTGGCGCCGAAGGCAATCTAAAGTAAGTTTTTTTTGTTTAATTTTTTTCAGGGCAGCTCTAACTGGATTCCAATACAATTATTATTACATAATACATGGTAACTAATTTTCTTTTTTTAAATTATAGTGCGGTACTGACCACCAGCATGGATAAACGTCGTTCTCGGATGCGTAACAGGGATATAAATGAATGGAAACAAAATATTAGAAAAAGGCGTAGACAGAGGGGCTGGATTATATTAATAGTAAAGGGAAACTTGTGAAAATGAAGAACGTGAAGGGTCAGTGTGAATGTCGTTTAAAGTGCAAGCTTAAAATAAACGTTGAAGACCAGAAATCTATACATTCAAGTTTTTGGCGACTGGAAGATCAAGAGAAAGCACATTATTACAGTAAGTTTGTGGAAAGAAGCGATAAAAAAAGAAGTAGGCCTAGAGTTTTTCCACAACCACAAGAAAAAGATAGCTATAAATAGTAAAGTTTAAAATATTATTTTGAATTAAACGGTAACCGAGTACAGGTGTGTAAAATTTTTTTTAAATACGCTAAATATTAGCTCTCGAAGAATATCTTATTTTTTTGAAAACATTTACCAAAGCACAGGAACTCCGAAGAAATCTGCACGGGGACGACACGTAAAAAGAATCACCAATGTGGATCGAATTTCCCAAATAAAAGAACATATTAATTCATTTCCTCGGATGGAAAGTCACTACTGCCAAGCCAGCACAAAAAAAGAATATTTAGAACAAAACTTAACGCTAAAAAAAAGTTTGATCTCTACAAGGAAAAACATCCCGATTCTGATGTCAAAATAAATGTTTATAGAAGTATTTTTAATACAAATTTTAATATTTCCTTTTTTTAAACCCAAGTAGGATAGGTGCGATTTCTGTGAGGAAATGAAAAATTCTACTGATGTTTCTGATACAAGACGTGAAGAATTTGAAAACCATTTGAAAGGAAAAGACGAAAGAAAGGTAGAAAGGAGCCAGGACAGAGAAACAAATGATGAAAAAATTGTATTTGTTGCATTTGATTTGCAAAATGTTTATGCACTACCCAAAGCCAATATCTCAAACTTTTTTTATAAACGTAAATTCAGTGTTTATAATTTGACTGCACATTATTCAAAAAACAAGAAATCATACTGTGCAGTATGGCATGAAATGATATCCGGAAGGTCGGGCAATCATATTTGCAGTAGTCTTCTGAAAATTTTAGATCGGATTGTTACAGATTTTCCTGAAATAACAAAATTTGTAATTTGGTCGGATTCTTGTATCCCCCAAAATAGAAATAGTATTATGAATTGTGGATTACAGTATTTTATTAAAAATCATCCCCAAATAGAGTCGATACAACAAAAATTCTCAGAACCCGGGTATACCAATGTACAGGAAGTGGATGCTCTACATAGTTTTCTTGAGAGAGAAATTCGTTATACAGAAATATACAGCCCATTGTCGTTAATACGAAACCTTGTACAGATTGCTAATTCTACGAAAAAAATTATTATAATACAAATGAAGCCAACTGATTTCTTAAATTTCCAAACATTTTCCAAGAAATTTGCATAGAAACAAATTCCATACACAAAAGTTAAATTTATTCACGTCAATTCCACTGCTGAAATTCATCTTAAACTATGTCCATCTTATAAAAGTCAAATGTCATTTTATTTTTGTGAAAACAAGTACAATTTTGTTAACCCCATAATATCATGCTAACTTAAATTGTAAATAAAACTGTAGTTCTATTCACGAAAAAAAAAAAATCATTATCCCAACTTTTAAATCCAAATACTGCGCATTTAACATTTTGGGACTTGGTTCAAAATAATTCTCAGACGACGATGTGTTGTGCTCTGATTTCTAAAAAAAGCTGAATAAACTGAATATTAAACATAGCTTGAAGTAACATCTAGGTGTAGAATCTTTAATTACACGCTAATTACACACAAACAAATTACACACAAAGCAATGAAAATACACACCAGGCTAATTGACATCACTGTGGACTTCCCAGCGTAACAAGGCGTTCATTCCACTATTACATCGGTAGTGAGATCTTCATAGTTCCTCGCAAGGAAATAATATTAAATTTTAAATTATTTTAAAGAACATTCAAGAATAAAAATTTAACTTTTTCTTGCATAAATGTAAATTATGTCAATACCTACCGTATATTTGTTATGTCTGTGTTCTTATTCTTCCTCTTCATATTATACAGTGAGTACCAGAAGAAATGTCTAAATTCATTTAAAATTCAGCGGTAAGTTTTTTCAAAAAACGCTCGTACCCGTCGATTTTGATTTTTAAATTTTTTTTTTTGTGGTAATTTCATGTATACAGGGTAGCTCAAAAATAAGTTACGACCATCAACTTCATTTTTTCAAATGAAAACATATATTTTTTATTTCATTTTTCAATTTTGCATTGAATTCTAAGCATGTTTCATGTACCATGTCCTATACATAAACTCAACAGTTATTGAAAAAATTAGGATTGAACATATCATTTAGGGAATCCAACGATCTATCAAATCTTCTGGCAATATGGCATTTTGGGCTCCATAATAAGTAAGAGTGTACTGTCTCACTGTCACCGTTTATTTCCATAGAAACTGTATGACAATTTTATTTCAAATAAGTATAATTATTATTGTCAAGCGTAGTTTCAAAGTTGCGGTTTTCACAATAATGGTGAAGTTAACGGAACGGGAAAAAATTGAAATTCTATGCATGGTTGGGTTTGGTGATAAAACACTTACTCAAATAGAAACAGCCCAATTATTTAATGAAATCCATCCTGATCGTCCGCCCATATGTCAAAAGATGGTGAGTAGAATAGAGGCTAAGTTTAGAGAATTCGGTCATGTTAGAGATTTGCCTAAATCAGGTCGCCCTACTCGAGATGAAAATGAACAACTTGACGTTTTGCTTTCCTTGGAAGAAAATCCATGTACTCCCCTGTCGCACATTGGGGCCGATTTACACATGCCGAAATCTGTTGTTCACCGAGTAGTTCAAAAGCACAAATATCACCCATACCAAGTTATTCCAGTGCATGAGTTATTTGAAGATGATTTCGATAGGCGAAGTGAGTTTTGCGGACGCATGCAAAATATGTGCAATCTAGATAATAATTTAGTAAAAAATATTATTTTTTCGGATGAAGCTACGTTCTATTTGAATGGTAATGTGAACAGACAAAATTGTCGATATTGGGCAACAGAAAATCCGCATTGGGTGATAGAGGTTCACAGCCAATACCCTAAGAAAATAAATGTTTGGTGTGGAATCGTACGCGAAAGAGTAATTGGTCCATTTTTCTTTGAACAGTCTTTAACAGGACAAGTATATCTCGAATTTCTCCAACTAGAATTAATTCCAGCATTAGTGGCTTTATTTCCGAATCCATTGGATCCAGACTCCCCTGACGAAGAACTGATATTCCAACAAGATGGTGCTCCTCCGCACTATGCGGCCACTGTGCGCACATTTTTGGATGAAACCTTTCCCAATCGGTGGATTGGAAGGAGAGGACCTATCGAATGGCCTGCTAGGTCGCCAGACCTAACTCCGCTGGACTTTTTTTTATGGGGTTACCTCAAATCACAAGTATTTGTTAACAGGCCAAACAATATGCAGGAGTTGAAAGAAAGGATCCGAAGAGAAGTGCGTGTCATAACTCCGGAAATGGTTGGAAACGTGCAAAGAGAGTTTATTGATCGTCTTGGATATTGTCAAGCCGTAAATGGCGCTTAGAATTCAATGCAAAATTTAAAAATGAAATAAAAAATATATGTTTTCATTTGAAAAAATGAAGTTGATGGTCGTAACTTATTTTTGAGCTACCCTGTTATACATGAAATTACCACAAAAAAAAAATTAAAAAATCAAAATCGACGGGTACGAGCGTGTTTTGAAAAAACTTACCCCTGAATTTTAAATGAATTTAGACATTTCTTCTGGGACTCACTGTATATATACTACCACAACCGACATAACAGTGGTGACTACGAAACTGCAATGGCCATGGTATCCATCAAATGTCACGCCACCACGTTCCCAAACTTGAATTGGACGCCGGAGTGAGTCGAAATCTCCGATTTGACCCGTGTTCATTTCGCGTTGTGTAGCACGGGGCGGATCGGTCGAATGTACGTGGACGCCGGGTCAGTCGAATTCTCCGATTTGACCTCTCTTTGTAGGCATAATGTAGATCGCTCGACGCCGACGGTGGGTCGCGGTTTCATCTAGTATTCATTAGCACTATTGGCAGTTGTATTTGATTTTTACTTTCCAACGTAACCAATTATTATAAAGATTTCATATTTAAATAAATCAAATTTAATAAAACAATTTATTCATGTGTATCGCACAGCTTTAGGAAACATTTTTCTATAGGAAAAGTGGCAGAGAGAAATTTCTCTAGTTATATACAGGGTGTCCCATTGGGAATCAATTCGATCCACTATAGCAAAAATTTCGAAAAATGGACAGTATGCTGGATGTTGATGGAACTTGCACTAAAATATTTTCAATATGGTCGCACTTCCGGTTATACCGGAAGTCGGTGTCAACTTGCTTATAATAAATGGATTATCCTTTATTACATTTTGGAATTTACGAATGATTCCAGGCAGACTTTGTATATCATGTCCTATACCTAAGTTTAAGTGTGTTTGACATATTTAAAGTCGTATGTCTTTGACGTTTGCAGACCTTAAAATAATAATTAATTTTTCCTATATGAAAGCTTTTCATTTAATTTCAATTGAAAATATTATTAAAAGTAACCTGCTTTAATAGATTTTATATAATATTTTGTGGTGTTCAAACAATAAGATTAAAAATGAAATTGAGAAAACTGCAAAAATCTACATTTTCAAATGAAAACTCCCAAATTTTCTAATTATTTCCTATTTAGCATTAAAATAACTGTTTTTCAAAGCCGTCATAGAAAACTAGTATAGTAACTGTACTAAAAATTGGCAGCAAACTTGCCACATAACAATATTAAATTGACAATATTTCGAAAACTATACAAATATTCGGAATAGACAACCTTACACAAACTTATCTTTATTTTAATGCTAATAGAAAGTATTAATACAATTTGGGGTTTCCAACCTAGCTCAGTCTCCAGTGCCGGATACTTTATAGTACTGTAGCATAGGAGAAGTTTGCAAAAATACAAAATTTCCACAAGAATACATAATATCGATAAAATAACCTATGTTTACTTATGCCTATATAGTATAATAATAAATGCACTCGCATAAGTACTTTCACGCGAACTAGCAAAAGTACTACACACACAGTCGCATACCCGCAAGCATATAAAACGTTCGTAGTAACATATACGCATATATAAACACATACCGCGTGTTTCAGGAGGAACGCTCACCCCTATAACTTTTTTACTGTTTAAATTAAAGAAATCAAATTTGGTGGGTTTATGTAGTTTGACATAATTTTGCATATTATGACATGACGGGCTCCATTTTGGCACTTCAGGTTTAACCGGAAATGACCTCAACTTTGAATGTTTAAATGGTTCACCCTGTATATGTATTTTTGGCTATATCGATTCCACACTGTTAGGACGGTATGCATAAAAGGTGACACAGGTGGATGAGGACCAGTAGCTGTCACAATCTGACGTCAACGACGAAATAAAGTTAAAATTATTACTGTTCATTTTAAAACGACGAATTGTAAAATAAAGCTTGTTTAGTTAAAAGATCTTGAGTTTTGAAGTAAGAACAAGAAAATACGAAACTCCACGACATAGATTTTGGCCTTCGACCCGCATGAAAAGTTCCAGCACAAATCTCGGTGAGCTCTTTCCATGTTTCATAAATTTCATAATACCCATCATATTTCCTAATCGAAACACTCACGACTAGTTTCGATTACTCGGTTTCTTGTGGTTTAGCAAGCAAGTACGCAGTTTATTTACAATTCAAATATCTCGATCCACGAAAAATCAGTTTATACAGTCCATTCCTACATCTCGATATTCTCGATTCACGAAAAAGAAAACAAATCTCGTTTGTAGCGGAAAAAGTCTCGAAACACGATAATATTGCTCGTTTAGAAGTAAAGTTTCTCGATTCACGACAGTTTTCACGAAATTTATTATAATAATTATATCGTTAAATATCTCGAAGCCATTTTATTTGGTATTTTCTAAGATTGAATAGTAATAATTATCGAAAAGATTGTAATTGGACATCGAACGTGTCACATTGCCAAGCCAGGCCACTGATGAGCACCCAGAATCAGAAACAAGGATGACCTCACATTTCATTCTAAGTGAGGCAAGGAATGCTGAATAACACTTGTAAGGTGAGGGGGTGTGTCCAATAGACGAAGGGGTCCACGGCGTGGATACCCCGGACGCTTCAGAGTCCAACTGAATAGGCAACGGCGCATCTGCGGCGACCATGATCGGTTGGGTTCTGACTGCTTTCCCTGTTATTCAGCATTCCTTGCCTCACTTAGAATGAAATGTGAGGTCATCCTTGTTTCTGATTCTGGGTGCTCATCAGTGGCCTGGCTTGGCAATGTGACACGTTCGATGTCCAATTACAGTTATGATCCTCTAGACTCCTTAGCCCATTGTTGTTGGTGATTTATTCAACACATGGGAGGTAGACAGCTTGGCTGTCCCTGAGTTCTGGTTAAGGCTGATTGAGCCTTTCTCAAGATCAAGATCGAAAAGATGTCACGAAAAAAGGGTAAAATCGATATCAAAACGAAAGAACCAAAAATCGACGAAGAACTCGCAGAGTTATTACACGTTAGAGAGGTAGTTTGCGCAAGGTTAGATCGTTTTGATAAATATTTAAAAGAAAAAACACACACGAATGTAATTGAAATAAAATTAAGGTTGCAAAGCGTCGAAGATGATTTCGCAGAGTTTGACAGATGTCAGACTAGAATTGAGTTTTTAAATCCTGATGAAAATCAAGATAGGTCAGATATCGAGGATTCATTCTATGAAACTATTAGTAATGCAAAAACGATAATCATTTCGGAAGAAAATCAGTATGACATTAAAAATCAGTTACACACAGGTAACACAAACGCATCTATTCCGATTAATAATGTTGCTAAATTGCCCGATCTCGGTTTACCTCAATTTCACGGAACATATAATACATGGCTTAGTTTTAAAGACATATTTAAATCAGTTGTAGGCAAACGCACGGATATTAGCGATGTGGACTCGCATTCGACCAGAATCAAGCGGTACTCGATCAATCAAAAAACGGTTTAAAAAATAATATAAAATTAATGAACGAAAATGAAATTGAAACGCAATATGAAAACTTGTTGGAAACTAGTTACGTTGTTTTTAATACAAATCAGGTATTATTATCCACTGCAACAATTTTAATTCAAGATGGCGACAATAATTGGCACGAATGCAATGCTTTATTGGACTCAGGTAGCCAATCGAATTTGATAACTGAATCGTTATGTAGAAAATTAAAGATTAAGAGGACGCCGGAGTGAGTCGAAATCTCCGATTTGACCCGTGTTCATTTCGCGCTATGTAGCACGGGCGGATCGGTCGAAGGTACGTGGACGCCGGGTCAGTCGAATTCTCCGATTTGACCTCTGTTCTGTTCATTTTTTATTTTTCATTTCGCGCTTTGTAGGCATAATGTAGATCGCTCGACGCCGACGGTGGGTCGCGGTTTCAGCTAGTATTCATTGGCACTATTGGCAGTTGTATTTGATTTTTACTTTCCAACGTAACCAATTATTATAAAGATTTCATATTTAAATAAATCAAATTTAATAAAACAATTTATTCATGTATGTATCGCACAGCTTTAGGAAACATTTTTCTATAGGAAAAGTGGCAGAGAGAAATTTCTCTAGTTATATACAGGGTGTCCCATCGGGAATCAACTCGATCCACAAATTTCGAAAAATGAACAGTATGCTGGATGTTGATGGAACTTGACTAAAATAATTTCAATATGGTCGCACTTCCGGTTATACGGGAAGTCGGTGTCAACTTTTTTAAATGGATTATCCTTTATTACATTTTGGAATTTACGAAAGATTCCAGGCAGACTTTGTATATCATGTCCTATACCTAAGTTTAAGTGTATTTGACATATTTAAGGTCTTATGTCTTTGACGTTTGCAGACCTTAAAATAATAATTAATTTTTCTTTTAAGCTTTTCATTTAATTTCAATTGAAAATATTATTAAAAATTTAATAGATTTTATATAATATTTTGTGGTGTTCAAACAATAAGATTAAAAATGAAATTGAGAAAACTGCAAAAATCTACATTTTCAAATGAAAACTCCCAAATTTTCTAATTATTTCCTATTTAGCATTAAAATAACTGTTTTTCAAGGCCGTCATAGAAAACTAGTATAGTAACTGTACTAAAAATTGGCAGCAAACTTGCCACATAACAATATTAAATTGACAATATTTCGAAAACTATACAAATATTCGGAATAGACAACCTTACACAAACTTATCTTTATTTTAATGCTAATAGAAAGTATTAATAAAATTTGGGGTTTTCAACCTAGCTCAGTCTCCAGTGCCGGATACTTTATAGTACTGTAGCATAGGAGAAGTTTGCAAAAATACAAAATTTCCACAAGAATACATAATATCGATAAAATAACCTATGTTTACTTATGCCTATATAGGATAATAATAAATGCACTCGCATAAGTACTTTCACGCGAACTAGCAAAAGTACTACACACACAGTCGCATACCCGCAAGCATATAAAACGTTCGTAGTAACCTATACGCATATATAAACACATACCGCGTGTTTCAGGAGGAACGTTCACCCCTATAACTTTTTTACTGTTTAAATTAAAGAAATAAAATTTGGTGGGTTTATGTAGTTTGACATAATTTTGCATATTATGACATGACGGGCTCCATTTTGGCACTTCAGGTTTAACCGGAAATGACCTCAACTTTGAATGTTTAAATGGTTCACCCTGTATATGTATTTTTGGCTATATCGATTCCACACCATTCGACCATTCCAAATGGAACGACACCCAATACGTCACTTTTTGAGACAAAATAATTTTTCTTTTTATTTTTCATCTAGATTAGTTACTATGAACTCCTAAAATGGTTTACTTCTAACCCAATTTCTTGATAAAAATGAAATTTTCAAATTCTATTGCGTTTTAAATTTTGTACACACTTTTTAAACTTTTAAGAAGGCTTTTTCCCGGAAAACTCAATTTTTTCAAATGGAAACATATTGACTCACTCGGGCAAAAAGATAGAGCACTTTTTTTCCAAACAATTTGATATCACACACCTTTATGTCAAGTTAAGAAAAGAGAGATAATTTATTAAAAATACAATTCATGACAAGAAATACCACAAGAAGTGCAAACGGCTTCGCATTTATCTAGGTCCCCATGACGCCATAATGCTAACAAACAAATGAACATAAATACAACTTTAAAATCCGCCATAATTTATTTGGCATAGAAGTAAACCATTTTAGAGAGTTCACAGCAATCTAGATCAAAAAATAAAAATTATTTAGATGTCAAAAAGTGACGTATGGGCGTGGTTGAATTTGGAATGATGTTTTAAATCGATATAGCCAAAATTATATTGGGTATTCTATTTAAAAATCCAAAGTTGACGTCATTTCCGGTTAAACCGGCAGTGACAAAATTTAGTCCGACATGTCATAAAATGCAAATTAATTAAGTTTTATTTCTGTAATTTAAAAAATAAAAAAGTTATAGAGGTGAGCGTTCCTGCTGAAACACCCGGTATACACACCCAAGTATAACAGGTACAATTCTAAAGATCAACTGACACTCTCTGTACCACTTCCTGTATCTAAATTAAGATGTATACACTGTAGCAGAGTCAAAAATTTTTTACAGGAAACTTTCAGTCCTTAGCATATAACTTACTAAAATAAACTATTTGCCTGTAGAAATGATTATAATTTGCGAAATATATGTAACCGCTTACATAGAAAGCAATTTTAAAATTTTTTCTTAGACTATAGCTGCAGTACTATAATTTGAATTTAAAAATTTATCGCCGGTCACGTGTCCCCAGTCAATAATTTCTTACTTTACCCTTTTATATTTCACATCATTTTACTAAAGTTACTTTTATATATAAATAATTTACACTCCTACTACAATTTGTATTGAAAAAATAATGTTCAAAGATCAACAGTTTAGTTTCTCTAACGCAATTATTAACCAGAAGTTCCGTCCCTGCAGCTGCATGTATCGCCGGTCACGGCAAAAATTTCTTATAAATGAAGCCACTAGAGGTCGGCCTAATAGTTTTACAAATATGACGGTATGTGTTTAAATTTGTGTAAAGTGTGCTCCTGTTTAGGTAAGTTCCTTATTATGTTTATTTAGGTATAAATTCGAACATTGAATAATTTTTATCAGGCGTATGTTTTTATGTTGTATCGCCGGTCACAGGGTTAACTCAGACCTAGTAGTCTTAATTAAGGGAAAATTACTACACGAAGGCATTCTCTTGAGTACAGACACTCATTTCAGTCTAACAAAGTTTAAGAAATATAGCTTGTATTAGCTGTTATCCACGAATTTATGCATTTTTGTATCGCTGGTCACAGTAACACCGGTCACGCATGAAAATTGATGCGACGGTTTGTTATCCGAAGCTATATACAATATTTTTTTATTAACCATTTATAAACCATTAAGGAAAGTTATATTTTGATGTGCAAGTTTCCTTTACACCTTAGGTAGATTAAAAATATGACTAATTTTCTGAGTATTTTAATATTCTATAAGGAACATTCCAAATCTTTAAGCCAATATAAGACAGGGCTGTTATAAATAATAGGAAGATTGTTATAGTGACAAATTAAAATAACTCAGTTCCAAATATGGGCGTTATATGATTCAGAAGAGTAATTAGCCATGTGACGACCCAACAGCAAAAGAATATGAAACTACTAAATATCGGACGACCGCACCACAGACACAGAAAATCAAGGTCCGAAAATTCGTCCTGAGCGAAAGGGTTACTATTTCTATAGGCAATGTAAAAAATTGAAAAGTAAGGAAGAATACCTACTAATAATCACAACAACAAATCTAAAGTTATATAACAAAAGAAAAAATAGTAAATATTATTTTTTGACAAGCCGCCCTTTGGTTTTGTGTATACAATATTCTGGGATCGTAAAGTACTCGATAGGACCTTAAAAATGATGTATCGCAAGACCTCACTTCCTATTCAATTTTTCTTATCAAGATGTCGCTCCGCGGCCATTTTGGATTTGAGCACCATAAAATATTCAAGAAAGAGTAGCTCTCTGATTCCTACTACACTATGTCAAGTTGTATTTATTTTCCTAAGACGGTAAATGAAATTAAGGATAATAAAAAATACCAACTATGCAATTTTTAAAACGCCGCCATTTTGTTTTCGGGTATACAGAAGTAATTTTCTGAGATCGTAAAGTGCTCGATAGTATCTTCAAAATGATGTATCGCAAGACCCCCTTCCTATTTAAATTTCTTCCCGAAAATGGCGCCCATCAGCCATTTTGACAGTCTGTCATTATTCCTTCAAAAAGAAGTTTACATTCCCCTATAAACCACTCCCAAATTTTGTAAAAAAAAATTAACGGCTCAAAAGTTATTAAGCCGTTTCCAAACTATATACACACACAGTATATGTTAATATGTAAGTAAGTGTCTTTAGATCTAAAAGTTAAAAGTAGAACTAATAGTAACGTCTTCTAAAATTAATACACATATTATGTGGTTGGCACTGACAATACAAAAAAACACATACGATTTAGCCCTATTTACTAACCTAGATATTTTTCTCAGTGTAGCAAAATCCTACCATGATAGCTTATTTCACGTCTACCGACAAACGTTGTTAATCATCCTATAAATTTGCGCATTGTACGCCCTTATGAACATATATGAAAAATATCGTTCGTTAATCAATCGTTAACAATTATATTAGTATTTTTTTATATTGAAAAACTACATAATTATTTTTATACCATATATACCGGTTTGACTAACGCGCCAAGGTAATACTTTTCGTAATTTTTCTATGCATGGCCCCCCAAAACGAAATTTGACATAACTTTTCCTTTCTTTTCTCGTTCCTTGAACTTTCCCATTATATAAATATGACAAACCATTAAATAAATATGACAAATAATAATATATATTTAACGAATAAAAACCAATAAAATATATAAACCAAATAGCAACTTCTAGGAAGTAAAATAACACAACAAATCTCGATTGCACTTCAAAAATTCAATACCACGCGTTGAAAACGAAAATCGCAATGCATAATAAATAATTATATCTTTCTTTGCCGTTCGAACAATAAATTCAAGCGTCGAGCCCGCCCGGGATCGGTACGCCGACAGAAATGGAGATAATCGGAAGAAAGGGACCGCACGTGATCTGGGTCTATACTTCAATTTTCTACGCTGAAAAACGTAGTTTTCGTCTCCTATGAAAATGATACATTTTTTTAAAAAAATTGTTTAACGAAAGATGTCTAAATTTTGTTAACAACTCGAGGAAAGTCCATCATTTTTTTCTATATGGACCAGTAAAAAAAAAAAAAAATAAAAATTTTCCGAAAAAAAAAAATATAGACTTTCCGCGAGTAACAGTTCTATTACAAAGGTTTTTTTCCTTAGACATTTTTTTCCTAAAACAGGAATAAACGATTGGGAAGAAAACTCGTTTACAGGTACTCCGGAATCCTGTTAAATGTTATGATTTTAATGTACCAATATCAGGAATAAATCAAACGGTTACAAAAATTACCAAACGAACGTTCGCGAATATTAAATCAAGATTTAAACCTTTTAACGCAAATTTAGCACTATTAGTGCTACCCACTATAACTGAAAAATTACCTTTAATCGAATTTTCAAAAACTATGATAAAATATCCAAAAAACATTAATTTAGCGGACGAAAACTTCAACACTCCCAAAGAAATAGACATTCTATTAGGTGCTTCTATCTTTTATGAACTTCTCGAAAACGAAAAAATTAAGTTAGGAAATAATATGCCAACATTACAGATAACGCGCTTGGGTTGGATATTTACAGGTTCCGTTTATTTTAATAACGCAAAAAATCAAAAAAGTATTTGTAACTATGTTTCAAATATC
This sequence comes from Barypeithes pellucidus, assembly GCA_963991005.1. Taxonomy (NCBI): domain Eukaryota; kingdom Metazoa; phylum Arthropoda; class Insecta; order Coleoptera; family Curculionidae; genus Barypeithes; species Barypeithes pellucidus. The sequence continues at coordinate 42,388,141 of OZ022565.1, read as the reverse complement.
GCGAACAACAATTTGCAAAGTACATTTTTGGGAAGTTGAAGAATTGCCTAAACAACGGTTTCTGTCGGAACAAGAACAGTACTGCGAGGATTATTTTAAAAGCACAATCACAAGAGACAATGACGGTAAATTCGTGGTAAAGTTTCCATTTATCGAGAATTATCAAAACAAGTTAGGAGACTCTAAAACTACGGCACTAAAACGTTTTTTTACGATTAGAGGCACGATTAGAACGTGACGAATATTTAAAAATTGAATATATAAAATTTATGCGCGAATATGAATTGCTTGATCATATGACGGAAAAATGTGAATTAAGCACAGATACTTACTTCTAGCGAAAACGAATCATATTTCTTACCTCACACGGCAGTTTTACGGAATTCAGAAACCACTGCGTGCAGAGTTGTTTTCGATGCTAGCGCAAAAACAACCTCCGGAGTGTCACTAAACGATATGCTTTTAGTAGGCCCGACTATTCAAGAAGAATTAATTTCAATTTTGCTATAAAATTATAGAAAATTCCTTTTATATGGATGATCTACTTATAGGCGTTGACTCGAAACAAGAAGCAGTAGAAATATATCACGAACTAACGGAAATTTTAGCACAAGCCAAATTCGAATTAAGAAAGTGGTCATCTAATGACAAATCTATTTTAAATTATATATCGCAATCAAGTATCAGTAAAGACGAAAAGTTAATATTATTTCACGATAAAAAAGAATTAAAAACACTTGGATTATCATGGGACGCGAATTCGGATTTACTGAAATACTCAGTAAACTTAACAATAAATGAAAATCAAATAACTAAACGTACGATGCTCTCGATTATATCTCAAATTTTCGACCCATTAGGCTTAGTTGGGCCCGTGATCATAAAAGCAAAATTAATTATTCAACAATTATGGCGGCTACAGCTAGATTGGGATCAAGAAGTACCAAAAGAGATAAAAGAGTCTTGGTTACAGTTTGCATCACAAATCACGTTATTAAATCAAATAAAAATAAAAAGACACGTGCTAGAAAACGATACAAAGATTGTTGAATTATTCGGTTTTAGCGATAGTTCAGAAAAGGCGTACGGTGCTTGCATCTATTTGTGCTCAATAAATAAAAATGGGGAACGAAAATTACAACTTTTAACTGCTAAATCAAAGGTAGCGCCGGTTAAACAAATAACCCTACCTAGATTAGAGTTATTAGCTGCTCACTTACTCGCAGAATTGGTAAATAAAGTAAAATTTACAATTGATATTGAAATCACGAAAACGACTTATTTCACGGACTCTACTATAGTTTTAGCATGGTTAAGAATCGAACCTTGTAACTTTAAAATGTTCGTAGCTAATCGCGTATCAAAAATAACAGAAATATCAAATATTGACGAGTGGAACCATGTTAGAACTAACGACAACGTCGCAGATATTATCTCGAGAGGATTAGATCCAATAGAATTGGTTCAAAATAAAACTTGGTTTAACGGTCCTGAGTTTTTAAAAAATGATTTTAAAAATTATATTTCTCGAACTAAAACTGATTTAGATCATAAATCGCTACCAGATATGAAAACCCCTACTAACGTTACGTAAACAGTAGCTGAAAATTTAAAAACCAACCAAATCGAAAAGAAAATTGACTGGTTTACTAAATATTCTAGCTTAATTCGATTACAACGAATATTTGCATACATCTACAGGTTTAAAAATAGAACTTTAAAAATACACCAGTAATTTCAAATACCTTAACTGTCGAAAAGTTAAATGAATCTTTAAATTGTTTAATAAAAATCGCACAAAAAGAAACATTTCTTAAAGAAATAACAATTCTCGAAAACTCGAAAGAAATTACTAATGATAGTAAAATTTTAAACCTTCTTCCTTTTTTAGACGAACACAATGTACTAAGAGTAGGAGGTAGACTCACAAATTCAGATTTAAGTTACGACGAGCGACACCCGATTATTCTACCAGACAAACACAAACTTACAGATTTAATCGTTACACATTTTCACTTAAAATATTTACACGTTGGCACACATAATTTATTATCTATCTTAAGATTAAAGTATTGGCCAGTTAACGGAAAAAATATAGTTAAACGTATTATCAGATCGTGTGTAAGATGTTTTCGCGTGAAACCAAAACAGACAAAATATTTAATGGGATCATTACCTAAATCTCGAGTAACACCCAGTAGGCCTTTTAGTAATTGTGGAATTGATTACGCAGAAGTAGATTGGTAAAAACATACGTTTCTATCTTTGTTTGCTTCGCTACGCGTGCAGTACATTTAGAGTTGGTATTTAAATGATTTGACCACTGACAGTTTTTTAAATGCTTTAAAAAGATTCAGTTCACGACGCGGAAAGCCAACTGACATCTTTTCAGATAACGGTTTGAATTTTGTAGGAGCGAACAATCATTTCTTAGAACTTTATAAATTATTAAATGACGAAAGGCACAATGAAATGGTATCCACATTTTTAGCAAATGACCAAATCAAATGGCATTTCATACCCGCAAAATCGGCTCATTTTGGTGGCTTGTGGAAAGCTGCAGTGAAGTCGACCAAATTTCATTTGAAACGAGTATTAGGAAACGCGTCTTTGAGTTATGAACACAAACGTTATTAACACAAATCGAGGCTTGTTTAAATTCTCGTCCCTTAACTCCAATTTCAACGGACATTCACGACTACTTACCTTTAACTCCATCCTATTTTCTTATCGGTGATTCCCTCCTAAGCTCACCCCAACAAGATGTCAAAGAAATAAAGGCCCGTTTATCGAGATATCAACATTTGCAGCAAATCTTTCAGCAGTTTTGGAACAGATGGTATAAGGAGTACTTAACCAGTTTACAAACCCGAACAAAATGGAAGAAAACCACAGAGAACCTGCTTAAAATCGGTTCTTTGGTAGTGTTAATAGAAGATAATATGGCGCCGTTACGATGGCCTATGGCAAGAGTAATTCAACTCCACCAGGGCAAAGACAATGTAGTGCGAGTGGTATCAGTGCAATTACCGAACAATAATATAGTGAAATGCGCTGTTTCCAAAATATGTTTACTCCCAGTTGACACTGATGAACATTAATACAACTTTTGAAAAGTATTAACTTTTCAACGAGGGCGGCATGTTAGGACGGTATGCATAAAAGGTGACACAGGTGGATGAGGACCAGTAGCTGTCACAATCTGACGTCAACGACGAAATAAAGTTAAAATTATTACTGTTCATTTTAAAACGACGAATTGTAAAATAAAGCTTCTTTAGTTAAAAGATCTTGAGTTTTGAAGTAAGAACAAGAAAATACGAAACTCCACGACACACACCATTCGACCATTCCAAATGGAACGACACCCCATACGTCACTTTTTGAGACAAAATAATTTTTCTTTTTATTTTTCATCTAGATTAGTTACTATGAACTCCTAAAATGGTTTACTTCTAACCCAATTTCTTGATAAAAATGAAATTTTCAAATTCTATTGCGTTTTAAATTTTGTACACACTTTTTAAACTTTTAAGAAGGCTTTTTCCCGGAAAACTCAATTTTTTCAAATGGAAATATATTGACTCACTCTGTCAAAAAGATAGAGCCCTTTTTTTCCAATAATTTGATATCACACACCTTTATGCCAAGTTAAAAAAGGAGAGATAATTTATTAAAAATACAATTCATGACAAGAAATACCACACGAAATGCAAACGGTTTCGCATTTATCTAGGTCCCCATGACGCCATAATGCTAACAAACAAATGAACATAAATACAACTTTAAAATCCGCCATAATTTATTTGGCATAGAAGTAAACCATTTTAGAGAGTTCACAGCAATCTAGATCAAAAAATAAAAATTATTTAGATGTCAAAAAGTGACGTATGGGCGTGGTTGAATTTGGAATGATGTTTTAAATCGATATAGCCAAAATTATATTGGGTATTCTATTTAAAAATCCAAAGTTGACGTCATTTCCGGTTAAACCGGCAGTGACAAAATTTAGTCCGACATGTCATAAAATGCAAATTAATATCACATACAACACAATACACTAGTTTCATTTCTGTAATTTAAAAAATAAAAAAGTTATAGAGGTGAGCGTTTCTGCTGAAACACCCCGTATACACACCCAAGTATAACAGGTACGATTCTAAAGATCAACTGACACTCTCTGTACCACTTCCTGTATCTAAATTAAGATGTATGTATACACTGTAGCAGAGTCAAAAAATTTTTACAGGCAACTTTCAGTCCTTAGCATATAACTTACTAAAATAAACTATTTGCCTGTAGAAATGATTATAATTGCGAATTTGCTTACATAGAAAGCAATTTTAAAATTTTTTTTTAGACTATAGCTGCAGTACTATAATTTGAATTTAAAAATTTATCGCCGGTCACGTGTCCCCAGTCAATAATTTCTTACTTTACCCTTTTATATTTCACGTCATTTTACTAAAGTTACTTTTATATATAAATAATTTACACTCCTACTACAATTTGTATTGAAAAAATAATGTTCAAAGATCAACAGTTTAGTTTCTCTAACGCAATTATTAACCAGAAGTTCCGTCCCTGCAGCTGCATGTATCGCCGGTCACGGCAGAAATTTCTTATAAATGAAGCCACTAGAGGTCGGCCTAATAGTTTTACAAATATGACGGTATGTGTTTGAATTTGTGTAAAGTGTGCTCCTGTTTAGGTAAGTTCCTTATTATGTTTATTTAGGTATAAACTAGAATATTGCCTACTTTTTACCAGGCGTATGTTTTTATGTTATATCGCCGGTCACAGGGTTAACTCAGACCCAGTAGTCTTAATTAAGGGAAAATTACTACACGAAGTCATTCTCTTGAGTACAGACACTCATTTCAGTCTAACAAAGTTTAAGAAATATAGCTTGTATTAGCTGTTATCCACGAATTTATGCATTTTTGTATCGCTGGTCACAGTAACACCGGTCACGCATGAAAATTGATGTGACGGTTTGTTATCCGAAGCTATATACAATATTTTTTTATTAACCATTTATAAACCATTAAGGAAAAATATATTTTGATGTGCAAGTTTCCTTTACACCTTAGGTAGATTAAAAATATGACTAATTTTCTGAGTATTTTAATATTCTATAAGGAACATTCCAAATCTTTAAGCCAATATAAGACAGGGCTGTTATAAATAATAGGAAGATTGTTATAGTGACAAATTAAAATAACTCAGTTCCAAATATGGGCGTTATATGATTCAGAAGAGTAAAATTAGCCATGTGACGGGCGTTAAATTATTAAAAATTCGATGCTAAATACAAACATAGACCCAATATCTTTGTGACGATGATCTTTTGCGAGGACATATATAATTCCTCTAATTAGATACTATAAGAAACCTATTAAAAATTTTACGGGTTTTTTGAGATGATTTATTTTTAAATTCCGATTTACTGAAAGTTGCCTGTAAACAAATTTTGACCCAACAGCAAAAGAATATGAAACTACTAAATATCGGACGACCGCACCACAGACACAGAAAATCAAGGTCCGAAAATTCGTCCTCAGCGAAAGGGTTACTATTTCTTTAGGCAATGTAAAAAGTTATATAACAAAAGAAAAAATAGTAAATATTATTTTTTGACAAGCCGCCCTTTGGTTTTGTGTATACAATATTCTGGGATCGTAAAGTACTCGATAGGACCTTAAAAATGATGTATCGCAAGACCTCACTTCCTATTCAATTTTTCTTATCAAGATGTCGCTCCGCGGCCATTTTGGATTTGAGCACCATAAAATATTCAAGAAAGAGTAGCTCTCTGATTCCTACTACACTATGTCAAGTTGTATTTATTTTCCTAAGACGGTAAATGAAATTAAGGATAATAAAAAATACCAACTATGCAATTTTTAAAACGCCGGAATTTTGTTTTCGGGTATACAGAAGTAATTTTCTGAGATCGTAAAGTACTCGATAGTATCTTCAAAATGGCGCCCATCAGCCATTTTGACAGTCTGTCATTATTCCTTCAAAAATAAGTTTACATTCCCCTATAAACCACTCCCAAATTTTGTAAAAAAAAAATTAACGGCTCAAAAGTTATTAAGCCGTTTCCAAAGTATATACACACACAGTATATGTTAATATGTAAGTAAGTGTCTTTAAATCTAAAAGTTAAAAGTAAAACTAATAGTAACGTCTTCTAAAATTAATACACATATTATGTGGTTGGCACTGACAATACAAAAAACATATACGATTTAGCCCTATTTACTAACCCAAATATTTTTCTCAGTGTAGCAAAATCCTACCATGATAGCTTCTTTCACGTCTACCGACAAACGTTGTTAATCATCCTATAAATTTGCGCATTGTACGCCCTTATGAACATATGAAAAATATCGTTCGTTAATCAATCGTTAACAATTATATGGGTTTTTTTGTTATATTGAGAAACTACATAATTATTTTTATACCTCAGAATAAAAGTCTATCAAGTCCAATGGTTTACCACTAAACTATAGTTTTATTCTACGGAACAGATTTTTTTTTCATATTCTTGTAAGATTAAGTTGTTCACACCAACGCTGTCAAGCTCTGATCCAGGGGGGGGGGGGGGGGGGGGGTTATGGGGGTCATGACCCCCAAACCATCAATTTAACACGAAAAATACCATATATACCAGTTTGACTAACGCGCCAAGGTAATTCTTTTCGTAATTTTTCTATGCATGGCCCCCCAAAACGAAATTTGACCCCCCCACCACCCTCCATCACACACCCCACCCACACACCCTCCCACCAATGCTCTCTATCCGCCCTTGAACGCGGTATTAATTGGATAGGCGGTACTGTATTATCATAACATTAAAATATTGTAAAATATTGTACATAGTACCTGGAAGATGAATCTAAGTATTGTGTCTTAGTTTTTGTTCTATAACATAAGAAATATTTTTCACTTCTTATAATTTTCAATTTTCAATGTGGATACGTTTAATTTTACCCCTAAAATAATTTTATGCTATTACATTATTTGAGCTCTTCTCCAGCTTATTCTTTTCGAATAAAGCAACATAACTTTTCCTTTCTTTTCTCGTTCCTTGAACTTTCCCATTATATAAATATGACAAACCATTATAATAATAATATATATATATAATAATATAATACAAATAATAATATATATTTAACGAATAAAAACCAATAAAATATATAAAGGAAATAGCAACTTCTAGGAAGTAAAATAACACAACAAATCTCGATTGCACTTCAAAAATTCAATATAACTGCCACGCGTTGAAAACGAAAATCGCAATGCATAATAAATAATTAGATCTTTCTTTGCCGTTCGAACAATAAATTCAAGCGTCGAGCCCGCCCGGGATCGGTACGCCGACAGGAACGGAGATAATCGGAAGAACGTAGTTTTCGTCTCCTATGAAAATGATACATTTTTTAAAAAAAATTGTTTAACGAAAGATGTCTAAATTTTGTTAACAACTCGAGGAAAGTTCATAATTTTTTTCTATATGGACCAGTAAAAAAAAATAAATCTAAAAATCTTCCGAAACAAAAAAATATAGACTTTCCGCGAGTAACAGTTCTATTACAAAGGTTTTTTTCCTTAGACATTTTTTTCCTACAACAGGAATAAACGATTGGGAAGAAAACTCGTTTACAGGTACTCCGGAATCCTGTTAAACTGTTTTTTTATATGCTATACGCACAAACTTAATCTTTATATCGTGTAACCCTGATTCTAATTGTTTAATGCTAGTATGCACCGATTTATCGTAAATGTTAACTATACAAAGTCATACTTAAAGTTAAGATTACCTGTATTATGCGCCGAATCAAAATTAAGTTGTCTTTGTTAAGAAAACAATACATTACCCAAGTAGCATTTTTAGACACATTATGGTCAATGTATCGTAACTATCGTTTCTGTTTCCGATCAAAATTGGAAACTGTTGGCAACAAGAATGGAAATATTTTCGAAACGTATACATTTTAAATGGGACATTTACACGTGTTTCCAAGTGGTTGGTACTAGCTGTGACTTTCGCTGTTTCGATGCACAATCGAAACTTTTATCGAAAATGTTACTTATTTGTATTTAAAAATTACAGTTAAAGGAGCGGGGCTATGTTAAACCATGCGCAAAACAATTAGGATACCTTCACTGTTGTAAAATAAAAGAAAAACAATATGAAACAATAATTTCGCCATGATGAATTCTTTATAAGTATATTTCCTATAAGTTATTTTATTTTATATACCTATTATTGCACATTAGAACCAAAAAATCATTGTCGCAGTAAATTTTATCGTGCAGTTTAGTAATTTGGCTTTATATTTTTAACGTGCCCTCGATTTACTTTCATTTACAGAAAAAATATACTTTGTCAAAAAAATAAAAATTAAAATATTATCAATATTTTATTTATTTCTTTTATAAATCGACTTAGCTAGGAAAATGGAACTTATCTAACAAATTTTGGCTTTGCAAGAGATGCAGGAACTTCATTAAAACTCATTTTAACAAAATAAAAATTCATTTCCTAAAATAGCCGCTAGAAAGCAAGAAATTATTCTGGTCCAAAATGGACTCGACACACAATTTCTACTCTTTGGCTTCTATAATGTTTCCATGATGCACAGAAGAATAAAAGGTTTGTAAGGTGAATGCCACAGAAAATAAAGGTTTGCTTGTATGCACAGAAAAGAAAGGTTCGGTATGGACAGCCGCAATTATAAGGGATAAATAAGCAATTTCCTGGTATTATTTGTATATTAGATCTTATTATTGATTCATTTTCAGAAACAGATTGACGTAAGTGATTTTTGAAGATTTTTAATCAACATCTTGTTTAAGGTTATGTTATTATTGTTTGCATAGGGAGATTTAAATTGTTATTTTTCTGTTAAAAACAGCTTATTGCACTGTATTTATCAACATAGAGTATACCCACCCTATAGCCATACGTTATGTTGATAAATCCAGTACAGTAAGCTTTTTATTACAGAAAAATAACGATTTAAATCTCGCTAAACAATAACATAACCTCAAACTTGTTCAGATGGTGATTAAAAATGTACCTAAAACACTTACTTCAATCTGTGGTTGAAAATGGATCAATAATAACACCTAAAATATAAATATTATCAAGAAGTTGCTAATTTATCGCTAATAAACGTACACCGATGCTATAAAAAATCTCTTATGGGAAATTCAATGCAATCTTGTGTCTTACCAAAACTTTATAATTTTAACTAAAAATTTTTCGAAAACTATTTATCTTCGCGTGTCGTTAATATATCGACACCACGATTTGTTAAATATTTCGAAACAGGCACGTCTTTAAGTGTTTCTAGTAACTGGATTCGAAAATGTGTCGTAACACATATGTATCGATACAAGTTTCTAATTCGAATCGAAAATGTGTCGAAACGTTTCTCAGCAAAGAATGTGTGTCCAATTTGTGTCTAAAAACGCTACTTGGGTAGGCAACGTTGAAAAATTTAGAGAATTTCTATTATTACAAGCGTGACACTGTGAAAGTATGGCTAAATGGACATCTGTACTTACAAATAATTATTAAATTCCAACAAATGTTCGATTTCTTGTAACACCTGTAATAGGTATACCCCTGCGAAGCGCTGTCGCGTAGAGGACAAAATATCTTCGGGAATATACAACGTGGTGACAACCTCCTACATGACAAGATTGGTAGAAGGTTACTGGACCTCATAGAAGGAACAGACATCTAACAAGATCGGGGTACACAATAAGCCGAAAGACTGCAGTGATAGAAGTTCGGGCCTCTAAACCGACCCCCGTCTTTAACCGACCAACCAATCAACACCTGTTAAACGGTGAGCTATCGTAAGCCAAATCGATGGAAAAACGATAAATTGTTCATGGTGTCAAAATACTCTTCTGTGATGTATTAGGTTCGTTCCAACCACCCTAAAAATCGTACAATTTACGGTCAAGCACATTGGTATTAGTCGAAAGCCGTTCCAATCGACTGAAAACGGTTTATCTGGCGATCCCGTTGGTGTTCCAACCAAATTTGTGATCGTTCGCAAACCAGTTCCTGAACGGTGAAAACGATACACGATACATGGCCAAGAGCATGAACCGTTTATACTGACTTGCGCCGTAAGAATTTTAACAGTTGGTTTTGTAATCCTGGCAATCATGCAGTTCTTATAGCCTTGTTCTGTAGGAGTTGTTGCTTAACCCCTCTTCAATATTCTGAGTATTTAATTTATTCTTATTAAACTTGTATAATCCGGTTCCCAAACCTACAAGATATTCTTACTATTAAACACGTTATTCTCTTCCATAATTGTTAAATACAACAAAACGGAACGACAAAGATAATACTAGACCTTAGACGAAGAAATTAAGCAACAAAAGTAGGGTTATGATTTATGATAATTAACTAGTCTTCTTTCCTAGTCTTAAGAACTAATCAGACAAGCGATCAGGATCAGCTTATATTTTTACAGAGAATGGTCATACCAACCTTGCGTCCCTTGTGCATCGGCAACAAACAGTGTAAAATTAACGCCTGCGCATAAAATCGATCCAAACAGTTTGGTGACGGTTCTAGAACGATACAAAAATAGGGTGTTGGAACTTCTATATTTAAAAAGATGACCAGGAATAGGTATAGGTAAGTTTGAAAACAATATTTTTTGCAGAAAAATAAAAATTCTGTTATTACAGTATCGACGTCATAACCTAAGAACAACTTAAGTTCAGGATTTTGACTACTTAAAATTAAGAACAACTTGTACTTGTTGAATAATAGAAAAGTTTTGGACTTGCATTGTCTTTATTTGTTATATATCACAACGTTTCAACTGGTAAGTATCTCCAGTCGTCTTCAGGTGAATACTGTAGACGACTGGAGATACTTACCAGTTGAAACGTTGTGATATATAACAAATAAAGACAATGCAAGTCCAAAACTTTTCTATTATTCAAGAAACACCATTGTCTACAACCTTCAAACAGACACTTGTACTTGTATTGTCGACAGTGCATAAGAAATTTGCAACTTAAGTCGAAAAGTTCTACTAAGTAAGAAATTATGTTAACGGTGCATACTGACATAAATTAAATCTGGCCAGTCCAATGGGAAAGCCCATTCATGGTGAGATTTCTGCCATTTTGGAAAAATATCAAAAAAGTGTCTGATTGGTAAGACACCAAAATATTCTTTTTGTACACTGTATGGATGCTGCAGTAGGTTTTTTATGAAACATTTTTAAATATTGTGAAATAAAACTCTTTTTTTTGCTTTTAAATGTTTCAGTTTTAATAGAGTATTACTCTACATATGTTTCGCCTTCTTAGGGCTTTATCAAGAGTACAGATGATACTAAAGTTTGTTTGCGTTCGTCGGATTGTCTGCCAATAATTTGTTACCTACTTAATGACCCTATTTGCATTTTATTGATTTAGTGCACATTTGGGAAGGCCCCATTATGAAGACTGTAAATATTTATCTATAATGGGTGTACCATAAAAATTTTGCTGGTCATTCGTGCAGATGTTGGCATTTTTGAGAGATTTTTTTATTTCTAAATGTTCTAACATGTTTAGTCTTTTGCCCTTCCTTTCATTATGTAATAATTCAATGTGATCTACATCAATAAAATGGTTATTATCTATGCAATGGTTAGACATCCCTGAACTCCTAACATTGTTTAAAATTGATGTCCTATGTTCTTTAAGCCTAGTTCTTATGTTTCTACCAGTTTGACCTATATAAACAGCGTCACAATCTATACAATTTAATAATGAATTTTATAAACAAAATGATGGCCTGCCTATGGGCTCACCAATTTCTCCTTTATTGTCTGAAATTTTTATGGCAAACTTTGAAGATTCTCTCTTTAATTCAAACAACCCACTTATTAAAAAGATTTTCTATTGGGTTAGATATGTGGACGATGTTTTCTGCATTTGGAATGGTACAGACAGAAATTTAGAGAATTTTTTAGATTTTTTAAATTCATTCAATAAAAACATTCAATTTACAATGGAGAAGGGTCAGAACGATGAAATTAATTTTTTAGACATTAATATTAAAAAGAAAAATAACAGCCTTGAATTTGATATTTATAGAAAACCAACGACCACAGATACAATTATCCCTTATTCTTCAAAACAATCTTGGAAAATTAAACTATCCGCTTTTCATAGCTTCATACACAGACTTGTAACGTTTCCTTTAAACAAAAATAACTTTGACAAAGAATTAGGTACCATAAAACAAATAGCAAGAAACAATGGATACAAACAAAGTCTAATTGACAATATGTTAAAAAATAAACAGAATAAATTATTAAAGAAAGAATTTTATAGTGTTAGCCCTCCTAAAAATAATAACTTTAAATTCATTAATTATACTTCCACTATCAGCAATAATATTTGTAATAAATTATGTAATTTAGGCTACAAAACTATATGTGTAAATAAACAAAATCTAGGTAAACTGCTAGTTAATAATAAGGATAAAACTGACAAACTAAATAAATCAGGCGTATACAAAATCAATTGTATAGATTGTGACGCTGTTTATATAGGTCAAACTGGTAGAAACATAAGAACTAGGCTTAAAGAACATAGGACATCAATTTTAAACAATGTTAGGAGTTCAGGGATGTCTAACCATTGCATAGATAATAACCATTTTATTGATGTAGATCACATTGAATTATTACATAATGAAAGGAAGGGCAAAAGACTAAACATGTTAGAACAATTAGAAATAAAAAAATCTCTCAAAAATGCCAACATCTGCACGAATGACCAGCAAAATTTTTATAGTACACCCATTATAGATAAATATTTACAGTCTTCATAATGGGGCCTTCCCAAATGTGCACTAAATCAATAAAATGCAAATAGGGTCATTAAGTAGGTAACAAATTATTGGCAGACAATCCGACGAACGCGAACAAACTTTAGTATCATCTGTACTCTTGATAAAGCCATAAGAAGGCGAAACATATGTAGAGTAATACTCTATTAAAACTGAAACATTTAAAAGCAAAAAAAAAGAGTTTTATTTCACAATATTCTTTTTGGTTTAGCGACAGTGCCGATCAATCATAATTACATGGTTTTGCCGATGATAGTTCCGCCATTTAAAAGACTGGAACGTAAATTTCTGATTGGTCCTAACGCACAGTTCCCTGTTGCTTCAGCGACAGAGCCACGTCTCCTTACAACCCTATCAATCATCTGTGTCGTAAGTGACAACTTAAGAGCACTTATCAGTGACCTTCATTAGGGTAAAAAGTTGTGACAAACTACAAGAAAACTATTGGATAGATTTTGTTCAAATTTAGAATTTAGCTTCGAAATGTGGTAGTACATGACTAAAGAACCTTGAATTATTTAAACAATTTTTTTAGTATTTCATTAAAAACATGGTTATACAGTCATTTTTGAAAGGATTGCATGCACTATCAATAATCTCATTTAATATTATTTTTTTATTTTAATGCGAAAAACGTCACACCGAATTTTTCAGGAAAAATATCGAAAATCCCAACTATCTAAAGTGATTTGGCAACACCTGGTTGATCAAAGGCTGTCTCCGACCCGTCCGGCTTTGACTAACGTCTAGCTCGGTAATCTTCGGTTTAGTACGTAAAGTGTCATCCAGGCCGGAATGCGCTAGCCTATTGTAATAATAACAAACCAGCACAAAATAGAAAACATCTTTTGATATAGTTTTAAGTAATATGATACTTTAAAAATCTCGTATACCAATGCTTTTAAGTTATAACGTGAACGTCAGTGCGTAAGTAAGTAATTGTGAACCCGAGTGCGATATTTATGATGAAAAAATCTGAAAAAAAAAATTTCTTAATTTTTTCCTAACTTTAAGAAGATAATTCATATACATATGTATACTAATATTATATTAGGATTTAACTTGCTCTTAAATGGAAAATAATTATTGTTATTAGGTCTAAATGGGAAATAATTATTGTATTATTGCTACATTGATGTTTGATTATTTTTGTAAAAGAACTAATAGAAATTAAATAAAATGTGGTGAGGATCAATTTCGTTCAATAGTATTTCAATAGTATACAATAATATTTTTTTAAAAAACCATAAAATATACAACATTTTTAACTTTTTAAAAATCATTTTAGATAATCTGGCGGCGAGAACTAGAGTAATACTATTTTAATATCAAATGTCCTCGGACAGTGTCTTGGCAGTGACTGACAGAGTGCCTTCACATTTTAAAAGCTCCCTAGTTAGGTACTCCAATCTATACAACCGGTGATATAGAGGACATCAGCAATTACATTGTCTGTCTATTCCATTATTGAAACAATGTTAACGCACTTTTAAAACTGAATCTTGTAAACACCAAAAACACAATGAAAAACCAGACAACAAACCGTTAATGTCCGTTGTCCGTTTTAACACAATTAGAGGTTATGTTATGTTGCGTGAACAATGCGTGATGACCGACCGAATTCCGACAGATCCAGGATCGCGAACACGCACACTAAACATGGCTGTTGCTAGACGCTAGTGGTAAATTGTGTTATTAATATATTATTTAATTGGTATGTGCCAATTTAACTGAGGGAAGAGGCATCTCTTCATCAGTGACTTATAGACAATTTGTGGTTTCGTGTTGCATCAGACTGATTTTTAACAAATAATTTGGTCCGTGTTAAACGAACACCCTGTCCAAGATAAGGAGGGCCAGTACAGGGATCTCGGAAACCGTAAGAGATACGAAGTCGGTTAAATGGAGGTAAAGTTGCGCATTTACGTGTCTAATAATATGCCGGTTAGAAAGTTTTAAAATTCCGAGTAGTTCCGGAGATATCCGGAAAAAACCGAAATTCTGAAAAATCGTTTTATTTTTTTCCTGGTTTTTTAGATCGAATTCTAAAGTAAATTGCACTTTTACATTGCCACTTTTTCCGCTCTATCTAACAGCATTAATTGTTTCGTAATCCGACGAGTCGTCTTCGAAGGGCCATTATCAGCTTTCTTTTTTTAAATTCGGTCCTGTTTTTCTGATATTGGAATTTGAGGGCTTTTTTTCTTTCGAATGTAACGATGTATGACACATTGTGGTTTAATGACGTTTCGAGGGTTTTTTGTACAAAATCAGGAGATTCTAGGATACGGTCCTGTATTTCTTCTAACTTTATAAATAATATCTCATAAGTAAGCTCTAAATTTTTTACTTATGTTGGACTAGTTCAATAAATAACAAATAATTTAATAATAAACCATATATGAAGTGAACAAAAATCATACCAAAACAGTAATAAAACGAAAAAAGTAAGGAACTACATGATCAGGTGTTCAAAATGATTTCCTTTTTTCTCTAAGCACTAAGCAGAGATAAAATAAAACATGAGATAGAATATCAATCATTTGTAAAATTACGTTCCATATTTTCTGGAAAATACAAAACCTCCTAAAGCACTTTCAAATGTTGACAACGATCACAATGGGAATGTCAAGTGAAACAAATCACTCGCCACCATCTTAATTTTTTGTCTCAAACGCCACTTTCATTTTAAATCTCGAATCAACAGAAGTTTGAAATAATGTTTCTGTATTTTGTTCACTTATTTGTGGTTTATTATCTTATTATTTATTTATTGAACTAGCCCAACATAAGAAAAAAAATTATAGCTTACTTATGAGATATTATTTATAAAAATAGGGGAAATACAGGACCGTATCCCAAAATCTCCTGATGTTGTTCAAGAAACCCTCGAAACGTCACTAAACCACAATGTGTCATACATCGTTGCATTGGGAAGAAAAAAAGCTCTCAAATTCCAATATCAGAAAAACAGGAGCGTATTTAAAAAAAGAAAGTTGAAAATGACCCTTCGAAAACGACTCGTCGGATTATACAGTGTGGCCGTTTAAGTGTGCAACATATGGGAAAGTTTTTTATTACCGATTTATCAGAAAATTTTATTCTTGATAAAAGTTGGTGCATATTCGATAATCGTATTTGGTGCACTTGGAATGGTTGCAAGTCAAATGACGTACAGGGTACGACAAAAAATATAAAACTTGTACAAGAATAAAGTACCCCTATTTTAGAAAATTCAGCGAAATGTTATTAAGAAATGGTGTTTAGAATTAAAAGTTATGCATAGGTTTGAAAACGTGGCCTCATAAAATAAAAAACAAAAATTTTTTTAAAATATTAATTATTTCCCAAAAAAACATTTTTTTTTATTATCACCCTAAAAACCTTGATAAATTAAACAAAATCAAATCAATTTCACACATCTTTGTTCAAATTCA